>VSMD01078515.1:0-80491 GCA_008750895.1 Mirza zaza
CTCCACATCTACTCGCCATCAAATTGGTACTGACTGATTTAAACTTTGGTTTTCAAATGGTGGCAATGCTCACCAGAGATTCGGTGTGTGTGGGGGCACCCAACCTTAGGGATGAGATGAGCATTTTGGAGGGGGAGGGCATACCTCTAACCCTTCTTAGGGAGAGGCAAAGATATACAATGTAACCAAAATGTTAAAAAAAAAAAAAATTAACAGGTGGTGGGCAGGCAGGTGTGGGGAGGAGGAAAGGGGTGTGTGCTTCCATAACGTGTGTGATGTACACCACCAGGGGATTGGACATATCGGGGGGAGGGAGGGGGCAGGGGCAATATTTGTAACCCTAACAATATTTGTACTTCCATAATATGATGAAATAAAAGAAAAAAAAATTATTTTCCCATCCAAGTACTTACCAGGCCAAATTATAGAAAGATAGGAAGAATAAGTTCTAGTGCCCTATGCCCTGTAGGAAGACTACAGTTAACAATGATAAATATTAATAGTTTCAAATAGCTAGAATGAGGATAGTAAAAGTGCCCAACACCAAGAAACAATAAATGTTTGAAATGATGGAAATGGTATTTACCCTTATCTGATCACTATATATTATCTTTTTAATGTATGCTGTATATTAAATGCTTTTGCAGTTCCTAAAAAAAAAAATCTGCTCTTAAAAATATTGAATAATTTTTGCGATGTTTTAAGTGGTTTAATTTAATTTACAGGAGGCATATTTCATTTGTCTCACCTTCATGGATAATCACGTATTTGTTTGTGTGTGTGTGTGTGTGTTGTAAAATGGAAAAAAAAATTAAAAACTATTGGATAATAAGGCATACAGAGATGTTACCAATTGCTCCTTATTTTACCTCTTACTTGTGCCCTGGTGAAGGGCATCTGTTTGGAATGCAGATGTTCTTTATCAGAATGACTGTGCTGCAGCTATAATTGATGTCAATATCTTCTTTCATGAAATGGTTTGACCTAAAACTGAGCTCTCATTTTCAGTTGTTTGTCTTAATGGAGAAATCCTATGCAAGGATTTGGGTCTGAGTACCTTATCTGAATAAACAAGATATGCACTGCAGGGGCCCTACTTCCTGCCAAGAGCTCAATCCTCCTGTACTTTAAAGCTAGAGTGAAGTCTTCCTGGTCTCTTATCCCCTGGGAAATCAGAAATCTCTCTTGAGTGAGGTTAGAAGACTAGGAGGGCTAGATAATGAATGAATACAATTTTACTCTGTTACATTTGAATGTATTATACTGCAATGGAAAACTGCCATACCATCCAAGTTGTTACATCTTACCAATTTTTCAAATTAAGTATTTGTCATTCAGTAGGGTCTTACAAGCATTGTGATTTTATTATTAAATATATTCTTAATTACTGTAGGCATTTGTGAATTGCTAATTGTTAGGGCTGGGGTGCAGTGCATGCTACTAGAATGTGTCATTCACATTCCTAGGATGAATTTTCTCTAAACGCTCTCAACACATTGTTCTACTCATTATGCTTTCATTATACAGGTGGAATGAGTTACCTGATCACTCATTATTGGAAATAACTGGGCACATATAACTCAGCTCTCTCCATTCTTCTTCATTTTGGAAGTTTGGTTCATATTGAAAGGATATATTCTAGTCAACTCCAAGTTTAATGGGATAGATCTTCACCAACACTTGACGAGTGTGGTGCCTATGTGTATGTAAAGTAGTTAATCTAATTTGAGAGTTCAGTATTAGCATGCTTATTTTTGTAGCATATGTACATTTTATCTTCTAATATCAGCCCTTTTAGTGATGGTTTGGTCCCAGTGTTTTATTTTAGTCAGCTTGCTCTTTGGAAATTAAGTCCCAATGTTGGATGACTTACATTGTATTTAGTGGTAGCTGGAACAGTAGATAATTATCTGTGGCCTTTGTTCCAACAGGCATGTTGCCAGTGTCTGTCCTGATGCAAGGAAGACTCTCTCCTGTCTAGTCTTCATGTTGTGGCCCAGCTATTGTGCCAGGGAGAAGGTGGCCAACTTGCTGAGCTTCTTCTCCATTCTAGTATGCCAAGAGATCAGGGGCACTAAGAAAATTTTCTCTGAATGCACAGTTAAACCAATGATTTGTTTCTGACATTTCAGGGGCTTTAACTGTTACATTTTTATTCATACTGGAAGGAAGAAAATTGTCTTCCCTTGCTGTCCTTAGTAGATTCTACCAAACTTTGAAGCCTCACTCACACATTCCAAGTCTAGCAAACTTACCTGTTGAGGTCAGAAGTTGTTTGTCTTGAGAAATGTAGATGAGCTGGAATTAAAAATGTAAAGAAGAACTACTTGAGTTGCTCTCATCATGAAATCTTCTCCTCACCCTCTCTACCCTCCATTTACTTTTAAAAAATGAAAGAAAAATATTTTCTCTCTGGCAAACCTGATGACAATTATACCATATGATTTTCAAAGAAAATGAAGAGTGCTAGGAAATGGGAGTGGTGGTGAAAATGCTTGAATAGCGAAGCCCTCCAAATTCAGAACAACATGTATATTAATTTTTCTCATTTCTATCAAGTAATTATAAATAGAGTTTTAAGATTCTGTAGATAGGATGGGTATTTGCCTAAATATTCCCATTTTATCCTTAAGTGGGTCAATTAGTACCTGCTAATTGCTTTTAGCACATTCTTTATTTCTTACATGTCCTTGTTTGAGTGAAAACTAATTGTCACCTTAATATAGAGATTTTTCTTAATTATTTCTTTACAATTAAAGTGTAGGGAGAAATAATTATGGTAGTAAACACTGATTTTCTTTACAATTAACCTTTAGCTAAAACATTCTGAATATATTTATATTCAATGAATTATAGGATAGTAAAGCTATATTTTGACCAAAACTTTAGTGTATGATTCATTATTTGGATTTATCAGTATACAACATATATTGCAAGTATGATTTAAAATATATACATTGAAAATCAATTTATTATACTTCATATTAACTTTTCATTTTTTATAAGTATCACAAAGTTGAGGTATTTTTATAGATTTATCCTGCAATAATTTTTTGCTTCTTACCATGTCATTGCTTAATGGTTTGCACGTCATTGCCCCTCTTAAAATAAACCTAAGTAAAACATTTCCTTATTATCCTCATTTTACAGGTTTACAGTTATAGATAAGAAAGGTTAAATAGATTTCCCAAATTCACTCAGCTAGTGAATGACAGAATCCACATTCACTGTGGTCTGTCTTACTTGGGGGGCCTGGACTCTAAACCACCATCCTGCATCCACTTACCTCCTCTAATGTCTCTGTCTAGGTTGGCTGGATAAACCTTTGTATCAGAATTCCCCACAGTCTATAGATATCAGTTAGTAACTCATATCCTAATAGCCTGCTGTCACTCATTCACCACCTTACAAAATTCCAACCTCTCTGTTCACCTGTCTAATCTAGCACCTAACCCCAATGGTGCTGTGAGAGCTTTCCCTGATGAATCTCCACTGTTTTCTTCTTTTTGGGCTCTCCAACTGTGCTGTCTGGGACCCTTTATATGTTCACCCATTTGACTGAAGTCCTATCTCATTATTGGATATAATTAATATTAGATTCCTCATCTATATACCTCAACTTCCCTTGTCAATATTATTGAATAGTCTCTATGTGCATGTCTCCTGCACATAAATTCATTGGCTCATTAGGCATGATATTCTTCTCCTTTCCTAGTCCTATAAGGATATGGAATATTTTGTAGAATACTACCTCAGGCTTCAGAAATGTACTTGAATGTAGTTTGAACAATCATAGGAAAAATCAAACATGTTTTCTTTGTCTTCTATATTTACTCTCCTAAATAGATTTATATTTTTTCAATGTCCTTAAAGACCAACTTATTTTGTATATTAATCCAAATAATAAAACGAGATTATATAATAGTTCTTGAGTTTTACATTTTCATCATTCCAACCAATTCTCAACAATGGCTTGTTGGTGCAGGCTGAGTGAATGTTTTCCCTTATTCTAATCAATGGTGGCCAGAATAATTGATTATCATTGTACAAATGCAGTCATTGGGAGTTACACAGATAAAACAATCTCTGTGTGGACCTGGACAAACATTTCACTAGCTACCTGGCACTTAATGAGCACAGAGCAACTACCAGACTTCGACCTCATTCTTCTACATTTTCTTCCTAATTCTCAGGGAAGATCTCACTTCTGTATCAGTGAGTATATCTGTTAATACACCATTAGGTGAGAGTTGCCATAAAGTTCTCTCCAATAGAATTAAAATCTCATTTCTAATTGTTGCCTTTTGTATTAGTTTTCTATTATTGTATGGCAAATCACCACAAATTCAGCAGCTTGAAATGACACTGCTTAATAGCATCTCAGTTTCTGCAGGATGGAAGTGCAGCATAGTAAGTCTGGATTCTCTGCTCAAGGTCTAACAAAGCTGTAATAAAAATGTCAACTGGGACTACAGTCTTACCTAGGCCTCTGGTTCCTATTCCACAATCTTGGGTATTAGTATAATTTATTCCCTTCTCACATTTTCCGCCTGGCCCCTCTATCTTCAAGCAATCCATAGTGTGCCCTTTTCACTCTTAGAATATCTCTAATTTTCCCTTTCTACCACAACTCCCTGATTTCTTTTTCTGACTTTCTTTTCTTCTTTTCAGGTCTCATGTAATTATATTGACATCTCCTGGGTAAACTAGAATACTCTATTTTAAGGTCAGCTGATTAGTAACCTTAGTTATATGTTCAAAGGTTTTTGCTATGTAACAAAACATGACCGTGGAAATGACACTGAGAGTGACAACAAGATGCAAAAATTCTGCAGACACATCAAAATATGAAAATATGTCCTTAACATCAAAAATAGTTGGAAGATTTTTAATTGATTGTATGAATTGAGCATATCCTTGAAATCGAATCTGATACAAATAACACAAGAAAGGAAATTGTGAAATGTCTACAATGATTAGAAATCCAGCACTCTTGAATAACATATAGATATATTTCAGATGTGTATTTTTCTTTCTATCATTTTTCTGGCCAAATAGTGGCTCAGATGCATGCATGTATAGTTTCTATTTATCCCTAAATTCCCCTCACTTTGGTGATACATGCTGTCTTCTTCTGGCTATGCAATAACATTTGCACAAACAATTCTCCTTAATCTTCAACATTATCTAGTTTTATGATAATTATTACCAACCCAAATATAGGTATGTTATATTTCTTTTATTTTAAAACAAAGGGCAATAAATGAACAAACTGCGTGTGTGAATAGGTAGATAGAAAGATAGATAGATAGATAGATAGATAGATAGATACCCTCTTCACATTTCCCTCCATATACTCCCACTTTTGGTATTTTTACAGTAAAATACCTCAAAACAATTGACTATAGCCATTATTTCCATTGCTCTCCTCTCATTCTCTCTGGAACTCACCATCCTACTACTCACAATCTTAGCAGGAACACCAATGCCTCCCATGTTGCTAGAATGAATGATAAATTCTCAGTCCTCATCTTGATCTATCAGCAGCACTTAATACAGGTGTTGCACCTTTCTTTATCACTTCGCTAAGCTTCTGGGACATCTCAGTCTCCCAATTTTCTTTCTATATTACACCACTGCTCCTTCTTAATTTTCTTTGTTCTCAATATTGGTATATGTCTTAGACTCAGTTCTTGGCTCTTGTCTCTATTTACAGTCACTCCTTTATAATTTTATCTTGTTTCACAGCATTAAATACCATCTATATGATAATTTCCAAATGTATGTCTCTCCAGTACCTCTATTTTGAACTCCAGATTCAGACATTTGACAGCCTAATTAAATTTGTACTTCGATGCTAATGAGCATCTCAATCCTAACTTGTCCAAATCAAGCTCCTGATTTCCACTCTCTTTCTAGACTTGTTCCTTTGTGAGTCATCTTCATCTTAGTTAATTCTAATTTTGTTCCTCTAGTTCAAAACCTTGCAATCACAAATGATGCTTCCTTTCCTCTCATGTAATATTTGCTATATCAAAAAATCCTGTTAGCTCGTTTTCAAAAAATCCAAATTCTGTTCACTTTTCATCAGCTCTGCTACATTCTCTCAGGCATGAGTTTTCCTTATTTCTACTTGGGTTACTGCAGTTGACTCCTAACAGGTTTTCTGATTCTATTCCCTACCTCCTTCATTCTATTTTAAAGACCACAGTCATAGTAATTATTTCTAAATTAAATCCAGATTACACCACTTCTCTTGTTAGAACCTTCCAAAAATTTAGTTACCATATTCCTTAGAATAAAGCTACTGCTCTTAATGTGATCTGACCTCCTGTCACCTCCATGACTTCATTCCCTCCAATATTTCCAGTATTTTTTGTTCCTCTTCATCTCATTATTTTTTCTCTATAACAAGCATCAAGTGATATGATATACGGATTTTGTGTCTTCTTAGTCTAAAATATTAACTCTACAAGGGCAGATATTTCTATCAATTTTAGAAACAACTTCAAATTGCTTGCCATATAACAAGTCTATCCATATTTGCTGAATTATGAAAGAATATTGAGTTCATCTTCTTTGTAGAAAGGCTGACATCGAGAGTTTTTTCAGGACCTCTGGCCTTCCTTATGCCATTACTCACAACCAGAAACTTTTATTAATAGCTCCTGCCCTGGGGAATGGGGAGGGTGTTTGCCCTTGACCTTACTATATTATCCTTCAGAATCTCCAAAATGATCACTCATGTAAAGCATGGAGCCTAAATAAAATTCTTCTTTCTAGCATTTAAAATAATGTTCAAGGACATAAGGTAGGAATAGGCTAAAGCTTACTAATACATTTATTCATTCTTCTGTTTAATGGATATATCTTTTATTTTAATTTAGAATTTTGCCTTTATTTCAAAATCATTTCTACTAGATTTTAAGATGCTATACAAGAAAACTATCGCTATTTGGCATTTCCATCTCTCTAGCCCTCAGAATTCACTCTCCAAAGAGAGACACTTAAGCAACCTCAATGGATATCCCTCAAACTTCAAAAAATATATACTTCTCCTTGATTTGAGCTTCCTTATCTGACAAAATTCCTAGAGAGAATCTTAAACATGTATAAGTCTGAAGCAGCATCACTTCAAAACTTCCAGCTGCTATTTGTAATGTTATCATAGCCAAAATTTTGTAGATTATGTTTGTTAGGGACAAGAGAGAGTAATTGAACTCTTCCTGGTTTTGTTTCATTTTTGATATTTTTACTAGTATAAGAAGAAGGCAGCAAATATATTGATGCTGGAAACTCAGACTTGTGGGGGGAGGGGGGAAAGGGCATTTATTGAAACCTTAAAATCTGTACCCCCATAATATGCCGAAATAAAAAAAAAGAAATATATAAAAAAGAAATATATGCAAGTCACCTAAATATAGAGATTAATCATGAATGACAAAATAAAAATAAATTGATCTTTCTCAAAATTCTAAATTTTGTGCTTAATAGAATATTATTAATATTAGGAAAGTGAGAAGACACATAAAATGAGAGACAATATTTGCAAATAACATACTAAATAATGGACTTGTATATAATTTTTTCCATGTCTGTTGGTTGTAGCAATATTTGTTCTGAAGAAAGGAAAGGATGTTATTTAAGCCTTAGCTCTGTACTCCAATACAATCAATCAGAAAGGTAAAAACACAGGTAATAATAAAGCCCCATACCCTGCTTCCTTGTATATCTTCATACACTAGAATGATCATGAGGAAGACAAATGGACAGTACTGCATTGAATTTCTGAGTCTTCTGCAAATGCTATCATGGTAACATCAAAGCTTCCAATAGCTAGCTCTTAGCTGTGAAATTATTTGTGTTTTTTCTTTCCTTTTTATTAATTCTGTCTTTGATTTCTGAATTTTTTCAAATCACTATATACATAAGACACACATATTACATTTAGCATTAACTAAATTACAGAGGTACAAAAACAACAAAACTAAGGAAATGACAAATAATTAATGAATCTTGACTTACAAAAGTATTTTATTAATTGTTTTTATCCAAAGCTTAAAAAAGACATTTATATAACATAATTTGAAGGCTAGATGGTATACAAATGTACATCAGATTTTTGTTTTTTCCAATCTCTATCTCTATACATATCCTAACTGTCTATGCCTTATGCCTTATACCATATGCCATATTAGTTGAGGCACTTTTTAAACTGTCCTAAAATATATTTTTATTTTATTAACTCAATGATTATTTAACTTTATTAAAACTAACAGCCATTTGAAGTTTTTCACTGTGTTTACTGATTAATATTGATTCTGTTGTCCCCAGTATTACATAATATTCCCCACATTAGTTTAAAGGTGATTTTAAAAATGCTTTTTGACTAGAAGTTTTGTTTCTAATGAGGAGAAGCTATATTTGCTAAATTCTAAAACATATTTGCCACAGTTGCAGGAATTTTTTTCACATATAATTTACAGAGATTATCTTGACTTTTGAGGTGAGTATTATACAAGGATTTTTAAATTTAAGATCAGAACCAGATTCAGACTAACTTAACCAAGGCATAAGAAAGAAAGCATTTGATCATACTTTTAGAAATTAAAACCAGAGTTAGAAGGACACAATTCTGTCATATGCTAATTTCTGCCTTCTGTGCATTGGCTTTATTTTCCAGGCTGTCTTTTCTTTTGGGTGAGGAATTGGTCACCATTAGTTCCTGGAAGAATTTTCTTCCATATACTCATTTAAGAGAGAAAGGGGATAAAAATTACAGAGGATGCTTTTTGCCCAACTTTGAAAGCATAATTCCTTTGGTACCAACATCTAAGGCCAGGGTGTGCACTGTTAAAGAGATGACACTTCTTATTTGGTGCATATGATCAGAACTTGAGCTAGAGAGGGAAGTTTCTGAAAGAAGGGTGCAGGTGCAATTCAGAAATGTCTGGGAGACATCATTCCAACAGATAGATACTGATTCCACTGGACTATACACTTTTATTCTCTTCATTCTGTTCATCTTTTTGGTTTTTAAAATTTTCTAATAATTATTTCCATTGCTCCATGTTTGTATGTTTGTTGCCTCAAAGGAGTTATGGAAAGAATGAATAGATCTGGAAAAAAGATCCAGGTGGATGGGAATTTAGAAGCTTTAAGTGAAAAGATGAGGCTTTATGTAAAATTTAATCAATGCATAAGATATTTGAAGAGTAAAATAGAATGTAGACTTTAGGTAGACCAAATTTGAGAAGATAAAATGTGGCTAGGCCTTATCAGGGCTGTTTGCCTCATGATGAAGATCCTGACTGGACAATGCAAATGTGTAGGCAGAATAAACTGAAAAATGTAGAAAATTAGTCATTTCTGTGAATTAGAGTGACAGGACTGAGGGTTACCATGGCCAGGTGAAAAATCAGAGCTCCGCCCCACCAGATCCACTTCACTATGTTGAAGAAATCCAGAGATTCTGTATATTCTGGGAAATAGAGATGATTATAAGACAATTTCTATTATAATACAATGCAAGTCAAGTTCATCTTGCTCCAAAAAAAAAAAAAAGAGCTCTGTTTTGAACTATGAAAATTCACTTTATAAGAAAAATCTTAGAGCATAGCATAATAAGGAGAAGTGCATTTTAGTAAACTAATGGCCTTTGTTGTAGACTACAGATGGATTTAGATCATTAGATATGAAATGTCTGATTTTGGATCTAAAGTGTAGCTTATTTTATCTCAAACAAGAAGCAGTACAATTAATCAAAGTATGCGCTTAACTGTCTGCACTGTTTTGCTGTCTTAATGGTAGCTTGTTTATGTCAGCAGCAAAGAAACCTGGAGAGTGAGTGGCAATGAAATCATGAAAGGCATTTTCCACAGCTTGTTGAGAATTGAATATTTATCCTTGCAAGAAGTTGTCCAAAGCCCAGAAGAAGTGGTAGTTAGTTGGTGCAAAGTCTGGTGAATATAGTGGATGACAGAGAATTTCTAAGTACAGCTGTTGTAGTTTGAGCAGCGTTGTTTGTGCAATGTGTGGTCAAGCATTGTCTTGCAAGAGGATTGATATGTTTGTTTTGACCAATCTTGGCTGCTTAATTGCTAGCATCCTCATCATCTTGTCCAGTTGGTTGCAGTAGACATCCGCTGTAACGGACTGACCAGGTTTCATGAAGTCATAGTGTATAATATCAACGCCAGACCACCAAACACACACCATTAGCTTTTTTTGATGAATATTTAGTTTTGGACTGTGTTTCAGCACTTCATCTTTATCCAACCATTGTGCCCAATGCTGGCAATTGTCAAAAAGAATACATTTTCCATTACACATAACAACATGGCATAGAAATGGTTCACTTTTATGTCATGAACAGCAAAGGAAGACAAGCTTTGAGGTGATTTCTCTTCTGACACTCATTTAATTCATGTGAAACCCATCTATACAGCTTCTTTACCTTGCTCATTTGTTTCAAGTAGTCCAAAATACGGTTGGAATAGTAATGTCAAACTTTGCTGCTAATTCACAGGTAGGTTGAGATGAATTTGCTTTCACTACAGCTTTCAGCTCATCATTATCCACCTTGGTCTCAGGCCACCCATGCGGCTCACTTTCAAGATTAAAATCACCAGAACAGAACTTCTCAAGCCATCGACATACTATACTATATGTTCATTAGCCACATCCTTCCTCAACACTTGGTTGATATTTCGGGCTGTCTGCACTGCATTAGTTCCACGATGGAACTCATATTTGAAAATAATACATTTTTTACTTCTCCATGGTTTCACAAAATTTGCTCTAAAAAAAAATTAAAAGATAATCACAAGCCACAACATGCATTTGAAAGACTGAGGATGTACCTTCACAACAAACATAAAACAAGAAGTGTCAACGTGCTATGTCAGAGATATCAACTGTCTTAAAACTTAATACTTAAGTATTTTCCTTAAAGTAATTTTCCTTTCCTATAAGTAATTTCCTTAATACTTAAGGAAATTGGACATTTAATACTTAATAATTTAAATATATTATTAAACACCCTGTATTTCAAATACTGGGACTGATTTGTCTTCGTATGTAAATATAAGAGCCTAGGGTTAGAAGCTTCTGCTATGAATTTTACTCCCACAGGTACCTTTGCTTCATTTTATTTTTCTACTAGCCCTAAGTTAAAATGGAACAAAAAAAATTCTTGGCAGTTGGGAGTGCATTATCTACTGTTCCTCAAGCACCATCTGGCATACCAATCTTGACTGCAGAAAATGGTTAATGACCATTCTGACTGATGGTTATAACGGATGCTTACCTGCCACTCTTGCAAGATCTATGAGTAATTCAAACCAGACGATGACAGTCACAAATTTCACCAGTGTTCAGTTGTTTCCAATTCCTAAAATCTTTTAAGAATGTGAAATTTAGCAAAATAAAACAGAATGGTTAACCAAGTTAGAACATGTCCTTGTACATAATGAAATATTCAATAAACAGCAAAGGCACATTACTGAGAGTTGCATCCTTGTTCTGCACAGCTGAGTTACATGTCTTTTTTACAGGAAGGTAAAGGGAACAATTTGCTTATATTTCACGTACAAGAGCCAATATGTGCTTGGACCTTCTCAAATAATAACGTTTCCAACATAAATTTCTGTGTGAACTAAGACAATAATAATGGCACAAACAGAAAGCAGAACATGAAAATCAGCAGACCAAGAAAATCAGCAGAAGATGAATAATAGCACAAGTGTTTAGTGAGACTCTTGGAACCATGGGAATTATATTGAATGCTGATTTTTACTTAAATACTTACTTCTGACTTCTACATTCCCAGTCTAGATGCCTCAGGAGACTTATTAAAAAAACTGTAAGTCTACGTTTTCTTCGTAGACTCAGATGTCTCCTAACAGGATGACATACCTTGAGTTTTGCATACTTCGATTGGCACATATAAATCTATTTCAGATCTTATAATCATAGTTCACCCTAACTAAATAAACAAATCATCTTATTTATAAAATTTTGCCCTGAGCTGATAATTTCTAATAATAAATGAAAACACCTTTAGCACCTAATTTTCTATCCATAAATTGCACTGCAAAGCTGCATTTAAATTGTTGTAAAAATAACATTAAATTAACACACTGAAACAAGTCAAGTTTATTAAATAAATGGCATACTCATATTTGTAGAAAATATTACTGGCCCTCTGTTCTTTCCTTAAAGAATGCCACACATGTGTTATATCATACAAAGTTTATAAAGACATACTCTTGCCTCAAGGCACACACAGTTGAGGAGCCATGTAGTTTGAATATTTTCCAGTAATGTGAACTAGATGGATGCACAGAATCATCTTTCTTCTCTGGATGTTTGTGATCACAACCAGTGCTGTAGCTCTGCTGAGCCGCTGGTTAGCACACCCATAACACTCACCAAAATCAGAATACAGTCAGGGAAGATAGGTAGTCTGTCATTGTTAAAAAGAACAGCTTTTAGGTATGAAAGTTACATCTATACTCTACTTTGGCCTAATTGACATTATGATATATTCTAGACAGAGCCACAACAACAGAGCTCTCTTACATGAAAGTCTGAAATTGGCTGAATTTGCAAAAGGCAAAAGGCCAAACCATACAGCTGCTCTTGCTGTCACTATTTGAGTTAGTGGAACATCAGTCACTAAAAAGTCTGATTCACAAGAGTTTTTGGCCACTCTGGGCATCTATTGAATGTTAAAATCACTTGAAAGAATCTGTGAGTTTGAAAGTACAGCTGGCTCTATATCTTATATCAGTGGCTCTTTCTCACTCAGGCTTCATACACTATTTGGTAAGATCCTAAAGAGCAGACCATATGTTTATTCATTAATTCAGTGTTTGAAGCATTGACTACAACATCTAAATTAAAAGAGTGGCACATCAAGATGAAGTTCAGTCTGGGTATAGACTGTGATGTTTGAGGAAGAACACATTGTTAGAAATTTTTTAGCATTAAATTATATGAACAGCATGTATATATCTTTTTTTATTTTGTACAGGAATTCTAAGGCAAGCCAGTTTATCAGTAGTAGATTTCAATATGTAGTAATTCCATATCATGTCAAAATATAATTATTAAATACTAATAATCATATTCTACATATGTAAAGATATTTTGCATGCATGTTTATGGAAATGTAGTTGCATATACGGATTTGTGTATAATTCTGTATGTTGAATGCCCAGTAAATGCAATAGGTCCTCATAAATTTATTAGAGGTTTAATATGTTCATACTTCATTTATCCCACAGTTTGAAAATCAATATGACGTTATCATATAGCAAAAATATTCCTTCAATGTAAAATATTATCTAAATATTATAGAAATATTTTAGATACACTCTTGTTTACTTAAATGATTCATTCTGAGTACTGTGTGTGTGTGTGTGTGTGTGTGTGTGTGTGTGTATGGTCACTAATATCTGTCTTTCCTTATTTTCTTCTATTACCTTTTTGATTCAGATTATAATAATCTGGTTTACAGCTATCACCCCTTAACTCTTCAATCTACCATAGGTATTTCCATATACTAATGCATTAGAATTCCTCAAGTGATCTATCTATAACACAAAATTGAACACAAAAATACAAAAAATAAAAAAAAACACTTGCTACAAATAAAAAAACACACACACAAACATATAATACCCTTATGATTCACACATTGCTTAAAGAATAAAGTCCACATTCCTTAGTAAGATATACAAAAGCCTTTATATGATCAACCCATCAATCTTACTTTTCCATTAGTCTCTCAATTGTGCCCATGTCCCAACTACTTTAAACATTTCTGTTTTCCAAATGCATGTTGTTAAATAATGATTATTGAACATCTCAGATATTTTTATATGCTATTTAATTTCTTTGGAATGCCTTTCCTTCACTGCCAGCCACTGACAGATCTCTCCTTCTACTTCTTCATGATCTAGTTGCATTGTCTACTTTCCTGCAAAGTCTCCCTCAGCTTCCTCCTCTGTGTTTTCCATCATGTTTTCCTGCCTATTTGCATTATGACATCTTACTTACACATCTGTGTTCACGTGAGGATGCCAATTGTAACTTCTGTTTTAGTTTTGTAGATGGTCTTTTACTGAGGGCAAAATCATTTTTATTATGTGTTGGACTTGAGGTCCCAGCAGGAAGTGAAATTATTTATGGTATCTATCACTTGAACAACACATATGTGTGATGAGTCCTCATGAAAATCAGAGTCCTCATGAAAACCAGAGTCCTCATGAAAACCAAACCAAGAAAGGGACTTGTGAGTAAGTGAACTGAAGACTGACACTCTTAATCACTCGACAATGACTTAAAAAAGTAAAGATATCTAACAGATAAGATTTGTTTAGCAACTTGTGAAATGATAATATCCAACATGGAGACTGGGAAGGAACCTGGAAGTAATGTGTCCAACTATCTGCTGAAAGTTTGTGTAAACTTTTTAGGGACAGAGAAGAACCCACACACACTAATGGGGTTGATATAGGATCCTTGAACTCTTGAGGACATGTTAAACATGGGAAATACGAATTGTATTTTTGTAAGCTGTAAATGTGTTTGCTTTATTGATAATATTTATTCTTTAGTTGCTCTTGTATTTAGGGAGACTTTGTGAAAATTCTAGACTTTCTCAGCTAAAATAAGAAGAACAGGGAAGGTCTTTTGTTTATACTCGAGTCAGAGCTGTAACCTGGAGTATTTCTATGGTGAGATAAAATTTAAGAAAATAGAGCTGGGCTCACTGATTAGTAGGCCTTCCCACACTTAGTTTCTATTTTGAGCCATGAAAAGTTTGGATTTTATTTTTTTTGGAAAACTAGTAATACATTGCACTCTTAAATAGAGTGTACTATTTCTCAACAGTTTTTCAAAGGTCTGTATTACATCTGTTGTGGTTCAGTCATTATGTTTTTCTGGTACTTTCTACATAGGTTCTCAATAAAATTTTGTTAAAATATAAATATATGTATCAACAATTTAATATTTTATGTCTATACATCTGATATACTCTTCTGCAATGGAAATATTCACAAAGTGTACTGAGGTAGGAAGGATCATGCAGGTCTACTCTAGTACACAATAGTATTACAAATGGCTATAATTTTTTTTTATTGTTCACTTTTTTATTTTTTCTCTTAGATGTTTGATTAGTCTTCTTTCCTTTTAACTGCTGTCAGAGAAAAATATTTTTAAGCAAATTTCCCATTTCCCTGATTAATTGTACATTTAGAAACCAGGAGACCAATCTTTTGCAGAAAGAATAAAATGTTCTCAAAGAAATAAATATAGTGATATTGATTCAGTTGTTCACAGATTATTTGGGTTATTTTCTTTTTCATTATCTCAAGTACAATCTTATTACTTGAGATTGACAAATAATTTTCAGTCTAGTTAGCAAGGTTCAACTTTACAATATAAGTTGAGGTTAAATACTTGACATATGCTTCATTCATGGAGTTTTATATTATAAAAGATAATAACTATTAGTATTGATAGTTGATAGTAAACACATTAGCTTGCTATTTACTCTTCCTCCTATATGACTCTATGAATTGATAAGGTTTGTTTATCCTCTTAATAGAATGTATCACTTCTGTACTTTCCATGAAATAGTAAAATAGAAATTTTTATAAATGAATTAAGTTGAAAAGTCAAAATAATGAATTTTGGCTCCAGTTCTATTACAAGGGAATATAGTCTAATATTGTGTGTACAGAGAGATATTAATTTGTTTAGGTGTCGCCTGATACTTACACATAGCAGACTATTAGCTGGCCTCATAAACTGGATTTGATTGAGTTTGTACATGTTATTGCTGATTCTACTGCAAAGCATTCCACCCTACAGCCCCTTTACTTATTAAAGGGGAAAAGGATCCATCTGACAAGAGAATTCTAGAGCAGCATTTGAAAAGTCTTTCTCCTCAATGGAGTTTTTAATACTTCTTCAGTTACTTTTTTCTTATTTTTTCTGCTATTAATAATTTTAAATGTTTATGATATTTTAGCAATGCACCTTGAGATGTCATTTTCCAGCATCTGTTATATGATTGTTGTATACTCTGAATGGTGGACATAAATTTCTTGGTGGTAAGAGTTAAACCCTATTATTTGATTTCCTCTGTCTTCTTCTACAGTTCATTCAGTTTCATTGTAGAGAAGTCTGTGTAGAACAGCTGTACTCAGTTCTATTCCACAATTGAATGGTAGTTGCAACTCAGTCTCTGTAATTGCCTTTGTAAAATTGCCTTGTAAAATGAGAAAGGGCATTTGAATTTGTAATCATTTGCTTATTTCGGGTTCAAATGAGTGCCCAATTACTGGTGAAAAAGCCAACATATATTAATATTTAGGTATGCAACTATTGTGCTGTTACATACAAATATAGCAAATGCTCAACAATATTAACATTAATAGAGGGATACATGGTTTTGCTCTTAAATGTCAGTGTTTTTGCTCTTGAAATGACCTGGTTAAAGGTTGCACAGTTTTACACTCTAGCTCATTTTTATTCAATTTCAGTAACCAGAAAGCATTTCAAAAATACTATAGTCAGCTACTGGCCTATATTGGTCTAATCTAATTCCTTGGCCAGGATCCTTTGTCTTTGATCCATTGGTCTGTCTTTCATTCAAAGTGTAGAATTTCCCTGTTTTGCAATATCATTGAAAGGGGTTGTTGGACTTTGATCTGCCCTGCACAAATAGCATTGGTAGATGCTTTGCTGAGAATGGTAAAAGTCATGATCAAGACAATATTAATATTATTTCTTAAGCTCTTGACTTTCCAGAGCAAATTTTTTAAAGGTAAATTTTTTAAAGGCTGACACTAAATTCAGCCTTCAAGGAGTTATTAACCAATTTTTCATTTCATTCTTTTATTTTGGGCTTTCGAAATCTTCCAATAGACATATACATTGGCATCCTCCATCTAACTTTAATAGTATTTATTTTGTTACTCCTAGGAAAATAAATGAGTCCATTCTTTTTTAAAAAAATAGTATTAACACATAAATGTGCCTATGTTAATGCAACCAACTTACAGGAGGGCTTTGTTAGGGATTTACAAATTTATGCCGAAATTGTTCTGTGTAGTCATAGCTTACTGTGTATCCTTCTAACAGAACATATAGTGGAGAGAAGAAAACATAAACCCTATGTCAATACTGTAACACTGTCTAAAGTGTTTTATAAATGGTAAAACTATAGCAGTGAACTATCTGGAAATGAATTTAGTTCTAACAGCACAGGGCTCTAGGGAACCTTTGGTTGTCTGATTTAGAATGCTAGCCTAAGCAGGGTAGAAATTAAAGGTTGAAATAGCTCAGTTATCCATGACATTTTACTGCAGTGTTATTGCTGTGGATATAGAATAGATTATTAAAATATTTGTTTCTCCAGTGGGATTTTCATTCCTGGTGTTTTGATTGTGATAAGAGCAGTAATCCTTTAACTGTTCCTTTGGGTATAATAAAATTCTCCCAAGTAAATGAGAATTAATCATAGATTTCATATAAGCTGGACAACCTTTAACCACTACAAACAGGTAGTAGCTGACATTGGCATTTTTTGTTTCCCTTTGTCTATTGTTTTTATTTTTAGCTATGATTATGTTACTACACACCATTTTTGTTTTATTGTGATATTGTCAACTCTTCTCTGATTGTTTCTACTATACCTTGTGGGTAAAACAGTTCTCTGAGTATTGATGAAAGAAAGAATGTTACTGACTCATTTCTGTGAAAATAGACTAGCTTTCTATTGCAGAATAGATTAAGAGCAAAACGAAGTTTACCTGCAGTGGTTGGAATAGGAGAACAAATGTGTACACATTTGTACACATGCACACACACATACACAATTTCTTCTGAAGCACTCTTCAACAAACTTTTATAAATAAGTCATCTATTCTGTCAAGTAATATGTTTAGGAATCTACTGTTTCTTTTTTTATTCTTGTCTGCAGTATATAAAATTTCACAGTATATAAAAACTTCATTTTTGGTGGAAGATCACTAATTGCTGACATAGGTACAAACTACTAATCACTGACATAATCTCTTTTTGATTAGGGTGTGCAACGTGGGTACACAGTGTCTTTTTCCAAATTAGTGAACCTAAACATATAACCAACTTGGGTAAATTGAAAATTTGATGGTTTTCAAATTGGTAATTTTTTGATATTTACTCAATATTTACTTCAAAGAGATAAGAAGTGGGAAAAGACTGAGGTTATGAGTAGGGTTACACATAAGATGAGGGAAAGAGAGAGAGAGATTAGTCATTATCTGTTTCTTTCCTTAGCCACAAACATATTATGCAGAGATATATGAGAAAAAAAGCAATGAAATCCAGAAAACCACATATTTTGGGGAAAAATAGGTATGTAAATGTGGAGGGTGTGAATGTGTATATGGTTACATAAAATATAACTTATACACAATATATTAACTAAATTAATTAAGCCTTATGATTCACGGTCTCTTTGTTCATTCATTTGTGTATTCATCCATCACCAACCACTCATTCATTTGGCATCCATTATGCACTTGTACTAAGTATATGATGATATTATAGGTGTTTTAAATACATGTGGAACAGTTGCTTATTTTATAAATGAAATTATATTTTCCTAACATGACAGTCACATTAAGTGCCATTATGGACTGAATATAATAGGTGAGAATCTCTCTAGTTTAATTACACATATGTAACATGTACTTTTCCTCTAAAGGAAAGAGTCTGTGGGAAGTTTTATAAATGGACATTGTTATTTTCCTGCTAACAGGGTACATATTTTTTTCCAAGTGTAATTCCATATAAAGTAACAATGGGATGGAGTTAAGTGTATAGGATAAAAATTGCATTAAATTAAAGACTATTCTGTATATTTGAATGGGGATACCTGTGCTAGAGGGAACTGTAAGTCGCAGTGGTTAAGAAAATGGCACTGGACTTTATTTCTTTGATGACCTTAGGAAATGAGTTAATGCTTCTGGGCTTCCATCTATTATTCTGTATAACGGGAACAATCATAATAACTAGCTCCAAAGGATTATGTGAAAATCAAATAAGATTATGTATGTAAATCCCTTAGCTTAATGCCTGACCCATAATAAATCCACAGTATATTTTAGCTAATATATACACATACATATACATACACATATATACACACACACATACACACTTCAAAATAACTTTTAGTTTAGCTATTATTTAAGACACAGATATTCCATGTCAACATTTTAGATAATAAAGTAATATGATGATCATTGTAGCAGCCAGATAGATTTTTATGAAATGAAAAAGGTCAAGGAAATATATTTAAGGAACATTATTGGGAGAATAGTACGATGTAATGATTTACTTTAGTATAGGTGACTCTCAGTGAAGCTTGTTTTCTTCATTTTTCACCAACCAAAATTACACTTTCATTATAAAGCATTCTAAAAAGAGTAGTAGTAGATGAATAGTCATAATGGTTACTTTATCTTAGAATGAAATTTTAATTAAACTCTTGTATTGACTTACCTGGAATTATTTCAGTTAGTATGTTTTAAGCAGAAGTGGGTGATTAGGATCTGTAGGAAGGTACTTTGTTTTCAGTAAGTGAGGAGATAAAATTAATCAATGAAATCCTATATATTCTTTACTGTTCAAATCAAATATTATCTGTATCCTGAATTTTTTTCTAACTACTTTCTTTTAAAAATTTGCTATTTCTTCATCTCTACTTCCAGAACACAGAGTACATGTCTTTTTTATAGTACATATAGCTCTTTTTCATATACCTATCTTCCTGACCTCAAGGACAGAAAATTAATCATGTTTTAACAGGTTTTGTAGCTCTAGCTTGTTAAAAGCCTTTATAGCTCCAGCTTCTGAAATTTCCTCTAATTACTTTTATTTAAGAATTTGCTATTTCTTCTCTACTTCAATAACACAGTGTACATGCCTCTCTTATAGCATGTATAGCTCTTTTTCTTATATCTGTCTTGCAGACTTCAAGGACAGAAATAAATCATGTTTTAATGGGCTTTGTAGTTCCAGTTTCTAATTCATTTCATGTAGTATGGATGCCTTTATCTTTTTTTCTATAAAGGATTTGTGAATATCAAACAAAGCAATGTAAAATAATGTTAGAATGAGACAACTCCTACCTTACATATAACATACCAATGTGAGTGTGTGAAAGACACACATCATATATACAAATTTACAAAGGAATAGTTGGAAAACATTATTCCTTACCTCTGGAATCCCTTAAAGATATCAAGCATTTACAGTGTAATTAGAGAAAGAGGAGACAGTCTATAGGACCATTACGAGAGAATTTCAAAAGGGAATTTGGAGCAAGTGGGCAAAACAGGTACTGAAGCTGTGTGGTCTGCTGTCCAGGATGTCACCCAGTCAGGGAAAGAGAAGTTGCTAATCTGAACACCCCAGAAAAGAACTACCAGGAATTAAAAGTTTTGAGGGCTTGGATGGTACATGGAAGATGTGTCCTAGTGTAAGGCTTTGCTTGATTTACTTTTGTTCCAGAACTTGTGAAGACATGCACTGTATTTCCCTTCTGTATTGTGACAAAAAACTACTGGGATCTCACCAAACCACACCGACTTTCTCCTGGGTACACGGCGCGAAATGACATTTTTCAGGTTCCCCAGCCCTTAGGTGGAGCCTTGTGACTTCAGGCTGGCCATGAAACAGTCTGCGCTGAAACTTCTGGGGCAATTGCCTACACTCATTCTATTCTTTTCCTGCTTTCAGGAAGCAAAGATCCGATCCGCTGGATCAGGGGTCCTGGAAAACAATGGGACCACTAGATGGATGCAGGCAACCAGCGGGTTATCTGAAGAAGGGAGCGGAGCAATAACCTCTCCCCATCTCTATCTCACAGTAGACTGTGACTATGTAAGTAACCGACTTTTATTATGATAAGCCATTGAAGTTTAGGTGATTGTTTTTATAGCTATTAGCCTGCCCTTGGTAATAAAAGTTCATATGAGTCAACATGGTTCTGGTTAGTGCTGTTTCCAATAATGGGCTATTACGCATAATGCTCCCATGACATTTTTGTACATTTAAAAAATTTCCCACAGGCATACATTTCTGTGAGCATATACTCAGGTGTAGAATTGCTGGGTCATGTGAAATATATTTCTTTAAATTTATCTGGGAATGGCATGTCGTTTTCCAAATTTGTTTTGCCTTTATATACTACCACTGACATATAGCAGATCTGTTCCACATCTTCATCAATACTTAATTTGTGTTATTGTGATTTTAATTTGACTTTCTTTCCTTGATTACTCATGAAAAGGTGTACCTTGATTTGTGTTCATTGGCTCTTTTAATAATCTCTTTTGCTGGTTTTCCCACCAAATCATAGTATTTCTCACTTTGGTGTGTAGGAATAATCTATACATTCTAATATAATTCCTTTCCCTGTAACACATGTTGCAAATGTTTTAACCCCTTCTCTCACATTTCCTTTTTAAAATAAATTGCAGGTTCTTTAATTTGGAGAAAAAAAGAAATAAAAAAAGAAATAGGTATTAAAAAATGATCACCGCTCATGACCTAAGACCTGAGACCTGTTTTAGCAATATGAACGAGTATACTTTTGTTGTTTACAAAATGTCAGCCACCAGGCTAAAATTTTCATAATTATCACTTTAAACATTTACAAGCACCTAACAGGTAAACACTATTATTGTTTACAGTTTATAAATGACAAATGTGCCTTGTAGAGGTTAAATAACAACAAAAAATCATCCTTTTAAGATCCATGTACACATAGTCTGAGTCTATGTTCCTCATTTACCTCATGCAAACAACACAGGCATCCTCCCTTCCAAGCTGTAAGTATAGTTTCTCAAGAAGTACAAATGCTATGTTACTTCACTTACAAGAGGTATCTGTAGTAGTCAAACTCACAGAAGTGCAGTACATAATAGCAGTTGTCAGGAGTGAGGAGTGGGGTGGGGGATATAGAGAATTGTTATTCAATAAGAATATAGATTCAATTATACAAGACGAGTAAGTTCTCCAGATCTGCTGTACATCATGGCACCTATGGTTAGCAGTATTACACACTTCAAAATTTATTAATAGAGTAAACCCTTGTATTTTAACACACACACATACACATACACACATACTACAAAACATACATACACACAATGGGAAAAAAAACATTGGACACAAAAACATTTTGAAAGGTATTGAATATATTTATTAATATTACCTTGATTGTGATAATAATCATGGGTGTTTGCATATGTCCAAATTAAAATTGTACACATTAAACATGTACAGTTACTTGTATATCAGTTATATTTTAATAAATCTGTTCTTACAAAAAAATACAGTTTGAAAGTTCTTCCTATGCCTGAGACCTTAGTAAAATGGCAATGGCACTAGTTCCAAGCTGGGTTGAGTTCTGCAAAGATAAATATTTGGAATTCTTTATTAGATCCTACATCATGCCCCTATTTATTCTATGGCTGGGATTTAATTGTAATTTTTCAGAAACTCTCTGATTAACCAGACATTTCTGTGCCTCCTTGTGAAATTGTAACAAAAGTTAATCACACAGTGTTTACTTCTATTGAGAACCTATTTCCTAAAAAATGGAACCTAAGTCACATGTCTATAATTCTACATTATAAAACTCAGAAGGCTGGCAACTCATTTTGTCTATTTATGAGACGTTAATAGTTTCTGATAAAGATTTTGACTTACATAAAAATTCTGGATTCACTTCTAAAGTCTAGCCTCCTTCATTATTACCTCTCTTCTTCTCAACTGCTAATATTGAAGAACAATTTTATCCCATGCTCTTACCATCTAGCCACTGAGGTTTAGTAACTGTCCTAAAATGCAGGGTCATACTAAAGCAGAAATTATGAAGGATACAGAAACAAACTAGATTGACTTCATTGAGATAACTGAGTTTTGCTTCTTATTCAAAAAATAGAGACCCAGCGTCTTATTATCTTTTTTAGTGTATTATAGGAGAAAGCTATTCAAATCTATTAATAAAAGTGACTGAACAACACCAGTAATGTCTAAGGAGGCCAAGAAATAGATTAGAAACCCCTTGATTATAGTTTAACATGTTAATAATAATGGTGTTTCTAATAAATCTCTTTTTAATTTAGTGATCATTAAATAAGCACTTATTTTATTTTGGGAAAACATAACTACTAGATCTAGTGCAATTGCAGAAAATATTTGGAATAGTTATATCTAAAATGTAAAAAGGGCTATAGGACACCTGATTTCCATGAAGAAGTGAGTCAAAAAATTTTAGATAGGGTAAGCTAAAGTCTTTTTCAGAAATTATTTATGTTTTCTATAATATAGAAACAAAATAAGTTACCATGATTCTTCTGTTTCAGGACCTAGATTTGTAAAGAAATGTCTTACATTGAGTTCCCTGCAAAATACACTCTGGGACAGAGATTGTCAGGCATTACATTTAAGTGTATTCTCAACAACATCACCTGTCAGGATGTGAGGAAAGCAGGGTCAGGTGGAGGGAGACATTGAATTGTGATGCATTCCCAAGAGAGGCATAAATTTCTTTTAAAAATGTAAATAAATATCTTTGAAAAAAAGAAGAAAAATATCAGAGAAACTAAACTATTTGGGGAAATGACTATAATCAGTTTCTTAATTTAAATAAAGGTCTTCCCTCAGCACAGAGCTTTGGAAAAAAAAAAAAAAAGAAATTGGAATAACACTTCTGAGTTATCCTGAATTGAGCAAGGGAGAAAGGCCTTCATACTTTCAGATAGCATCATCCAGTAATTATATAAGGCCTGCAATCAGAAAGCAGACATAACTCTGGGTGAAAAAATTCCCCTCACCCAATGTCGAGGCAGTGTAGCTCTTGGGGATAACTCAGCTGTGGGCTGGAAAATTCATGGCAGCCAAGGAAACTAATGCCTTGGTTCTGAAGTCTAAGGAGTATACCACAGCATTCAATGCAAGATATAATGGTTGTAGGGTCCATATTTTCAAAAACAATATTAACAATCACTCATTGAAGCCATTTAAGCAGAAGTATTATTAAAATACCCATAAGATATCACATTTTAAATAATATAGTTTCCTGATAAGACTTCAAAGATCAACTAGTTCTAGGTATAACTCTAAGCAATTGAATTCTTTCACAGAGTATATAAAATGTTTGAAATTGAGTCAATTGTTTTTTGAAGATACAACAAAAGTTAATGGTTATGGTTTCAAAGTAATTCATGTTGTCAGTCTTTCTGGAAATAACTAATTGTAGTTTGGCTATCTGCTTTGGCATCTCCAGTGTCTAATACTAAAACCACAGTATCAGCAGTGAGAACAAATTACTTTCATTTCTAGTCTCAATAGCTTTGATACATGCATTTAGTTTGTCTCATATCGAATTATCTTATGATCTGGTTCAAATACCATGATTAAAAACAATCTACAAGATTAAGGTTAAAACACATTTCTGTTATATATTGTTCACTGCATTACTTTTTCTTATATTTAATTCAAACCAACACTGCCCCGTATAGTGAAACAAAACCATGAGCTGTTATTAATATCTTTAACTGGGTATCAGTACTGAATTAATGTAATCCAATATTGAACATTCATATTATTCACAATCATTCTAATTTATAGAATAAAATGGAGTTTAATTTCATTCCTAAAAGATGTCTCTACCAGGATGAGAGAATAACAATGATTAGTTGTAGAATAGCCATGACTAAAAGACACCTGCTCTTTATAATGAATATTGGCCCAAGAATCCTGTACTTGCAATTTTAATGGTAGAATATGATGGAAGAAAGAATGACAGGCTTATAATTTTAGATGATTGCCGTTTGAAAAGCTGTGTTTGTAAGGACTTGTCTGTCCAGACAATAATACAATCCCTGGGTTAATTAGAGTACACAAGTTGCCAAAAATTCAAGATTATAACATAAAGTGACTGTTAAAGTGTTTTGGTTCAAAAATATCTTTAATTGAAAGTTTTGAATAATTATATATAAAAATGACTTCATCTATCCAATCAGAAGGATGTCTAGACACTGAAAAATTTAAGGTAGTTTTTTCTTCTACTTTTCTTATATTTTAAGAAATGTAGAAGTTGAAGATGTTAACCAGGACTTGGAATTCTACAGTGTCACCAGACATGTACCATATTTCAAAATTTTCCCTTGTTCCCTGACATGATATCTTGACTGAGTTTGACCCACAGTGATCCATTTTTCTTGACATTTTAAAGGAGGTAAAATAGTTAAAGTAGAATTTTAACTCAATCTAATTTTGAGTTAATTTTTTAAAAATTCCACAGGACATCCTCACTAAAGTGGAAAATAATGTAGTTTATATTTTGTTTTATTCTTCTGTTCACACCTGTGTTTTCCAAGCCGTAAGCAGAGAAGCACGACTATTTTTATCCAATACAAACCAATTTCATTTTATCTACTGATGAAACAGTATGAAAAGAAACTTTCTTTTTTCCCTTGACAAAACTCAGTACAGTGTTGATAGTTCTCCAATAGGATTCAACAAGAACTATGCCTGGGAGTTTTCTGTTAATAAGTTGACAGTAATAGAAAGGCTGTTTAACCAGCTGCATGGACCAGGTCTCATCTGGTGTTTAAACCTAAAGTAGTCTAAGCTTAGTACTAGTTTTCAAATTTCTGAACTTCACAAAAACAGCTTCATCCTTTCATATAAAGGCATTGAGTTCATGCTTAAATTAATTAATTTATAAATTAGAAAATCAGTTTATTAGTTTGTAGTGTGTATGTGTGTGTGTGTATATATAGATATAGATATAGATGATAGATAGAAAGATAGATAGATAGATAGATAGATAGATAGATAGATAGATAGATCCTATTTCTGATTTTTCCCAGTGGGTAGGTTCATGGAGGAATTGAAATTGCAAGACCTATGAGAACATTTTTTACAAAAAAAGAGAGATGATTATTTTGATTATCCATTAAAGCATCATGAATTGTCTTTTGCAAAACTGGTAATGTTAATATTTGTGTCTAAATAACTGACATCTTTCTGTACTACTGGGCACATTTTGTTATACCATTTCATCATCCTCCTGTACCAGGAGGATGCCATGTTGCAAATTAATAATTTTCACTTATTTTAAAATATCAAAAACTTCCATCTTTCATGGAATTTTAAAGAATACCCATGGTCCTTTGAGGAGCCATGGGGACACTTGGCCTTAAATGGGCTACTTCTACTGATATCCAATGTTTTTCTTTGCACTCATTCTTAACGAGTTAAAAATACATTGAGATATGGGTAACACAAAAGAAATACATTCACACACAAACACATACACGTGCTCACATGCACATATAGATTAAGTAGCTGGTTTCTCATAAATGTGTCAGTATTGTTTCTCCTTCATGTTGTAAATTGTCATCGTACACTGAATCATTGGTATTGATAAATTCAGTGCAACAAATACATTCTTAAAGTAGAAAAGCTGAACTATTTCCAGGTTGGAAGTGTGTTCTATTTGGAACACTATTAGACTGTAAACTGAACCCCTAAAATACTTCTATTGTATCAATATTTTATTGGTCTCATTAGAACATCCAGCATAATTATTGCAAACCTCATATCATAGCAGAAAAAATAAAATTCTTTACTTCTTATTTCCATTCCCTATTCTAATTTCCAAAAATGGATTCTCATTGTTTTATCCACATGGTACAATATGCCAATAAAATTCAGGCTCAAAGGGGCTATTCCTTATCTCCAAAAATAGGCTGAAAAGAATAATGGATCATAAAAACAAAATGATTTTAATCAGAAAAAATTCTCCAATTACATTTATTCCAAATCATGGGAATATTTATTTAGAAAATAAAAGAGATACTAATTTTATAAAAAGCATGAAAGTTTATGAAATAAAACATAAAGATCCTTGATCTCATATCAAACTCTTCAAATGCCTATACAGTTGAAGTTATGGCATTAAATATTTAGCATGTCTTTATAAATTTTGTATTTATATAGAGCATGTCTCTGATGCTAGTTTTTATAGTATATACAAAATGATCATTGTATATGTTTTAAATAACCTTTTTCAACTTAATCATGTATCATTGACATTCTTTTATATTATATATAAGTCTACTTTATTGTCTAAACTGTTACTTAGTATTCCACTGTAGGGAGGTAACATAACTAGTTCTCAATGAATGAATGTATTCCAGATTTTTAAAAAAATTATAAATAATGTTGTAGTGAGCAATTGTAGTCATTTATCCTGATAGACTTGTGCAAATATATCTTTCCAACACATTTTTATAAGATAAATTTATGAGACAAGGAATATAAATGAAACTTGGAAAAGTTGACTATTCATCAAATGGCCCTCCAAACAAGCTATTATTGCCTACATTCTGGCCAGAAAATACCAAAGGCCTCTTCTGTAATACCTTTTTAATATTTATTAATTTTGAATCTCAATAGGGATAAAGTGGTACAAAAGAGATTTTAATGATGTATCATTAAAGAATGAACCAACAGTACACAGGGCCCTCTCACTTTTCCTTCCTTTCATTCTTCCTCCCGTTACTCTTATTTTTTCTTCACCATTATTTTTTTTAAATATTATATATAGTCTATATAGTCCAACACATTACTTAGTGAGCATAATTCAGGATACTTATTTTTGAATTTATAATTTTAATTATAGAAGTTATTTTATTTTATAAAGTAGATAAATTAACAGTTATAGGTTATGTGTTCATAAATTGTCCTCTGAGTTTACCGTACAAAACATGTTACTTGCATATAGCAAAGGCTTGGAAAAGCAAAAATAATACACATATGGTATTGGATAGTTATTTTGCCTTTGCCTAAATTGGCTTTATTATCACTTTATACTGTACATTGCATATATTTATGGATTTCACTTTTTCCTCAGAGATTCTCTAAAATTGGGAATATGATCTCTGTGTATAAAAAGTATAATTGTTCATGCCTTCTGTATATATTTATTTGGGATGTATGATTATCTAAGAAGATTGGATTAAGACTATATGCAGAGTGCTATTTTGTTTTTAAGGTCATTATTTTGAGTGTGTATAAGATTTGATTAAAAAAGGAATAAAGAAGTTATAAAATCATGATAAAGTTGAGGTTTTAACTTACTAAAATTATATTCTAAAGTCTCAAAAGGTTTAATTAGGTTTTAACATTTTAAGTAATCTCTGGACTTATTAAGTTACAAATTAAACTGGGCAGTTTAGTGCTCTCATGGGTTTAATTTATTCAGTATTATAACTTAAAGAGTAAAATACTCTCTGAACGTCTTATCAGATGTGATTATTTACAAACCAGATAAATACACTCTTGCCACTTGGCAGAAGCTATAGTACGATGTGCAATAAATATGTATATTGGGATTTCAAAAGCATCTTCTTACTCCAGATCTGATACAGTAGGCAAGAATATAACATTTCTATATGGCTTGATGGAGAGTTAGAATTAATGTATAGCATTTTCTCTAGGGAATGTAAGCCAGAAATTGAGCCATGCACCTAAGCAATCATTCTTGGTTTAAATTTGCACTCACCTCAACAATTGACTACTCATTAGTGAGACTGCTAATCCCTTAAATGAAAAGGATGTTTGAATCCAATTTCTCTCAGTAAATAGGTTTGCATTGCCAAGCCAATTCTGGGAAGCTTTACAAAAGGTTTAATGTTGCATGAACTTGCTTGGTTAAAAATACATTTAGGTAAGAGGTAACGCATAAGAAATACATACTCACACTAACACACTTACACCCAATATGCTCACAAGTACATACAGAATAACAACTTGGTTTCTCACAAACTATCAGTATTACTTCACATTTGTGTTGTAAACTGTCATTGTATGCTGAATCTTTGGTATTGATAAATGCACTGGAACAAATGCATTATCAAAGAAGAAAAACTGAACAACTTCAGAACAGGTTCATACGTATTTTATTCAAAGCTAAAGATCATTCTTTTTTTCCACTTTGATCAACTTAATATAGCAATGCAACCTTGAAACAAAGATAGAGAGCAATATAAATAACCAAGGGGAGTTTTAACAGAGCACATGCTGGTGAAGTATCTCAAAATATTGATCTTGAAAAGCAAATGGAACAACACATTGATTGAAAAAGAAGGAAAGGCAGGTGAGAGCAAGAGAACCCGGGGAGACATTAGTCCTCACAAAGAAATAGGGCACATCTCATGGAAAGAACAGAAAGAAGACTGAAAAGATGAAAGTGCAAGAGATATTTTAAGGTGAAACTGATGGAATTTTGATCAAATATTCTTACTTTAAAAGTACAAGGTGAGTTCTATAACAAAGAATAAAGTTTGAGGAAAACCCCGGAAGCAGGAAAAGCACTAAAATAGTTTGAGCTTGTGCCTAAACAGAGAGAGGACTTGAGAAAGTCACCCAATCTCCTTAGGCATCTGTTGTCTTTTACATACATTAGAAAGTAAGTCCCTACCAGTGATTGAGATCTTCTAGTCATAGGACTGGCTCTGAATCCAACCTCCAGAGTTCTCCTAGGTAAAATCCACTGGATGGAACCATTTAGAAGTTCACTTCCAATTCTAAATGACCAGTGTGTTTCCCAGGATAAGTTCCACTAAATCAAGGAGTATGTCAGGCCACCTTGATAACAACATATTATAAACTATAATAAAATGACTTATAAAAATAATGTGAAGTGTGGTTTGCATTCTGGATACGTTGTCCTGATGAATGGTGCCACCACCCCAGCAGTCACCAAGTCCACAAGCCAGGCAACCATTCTAGCCCCTTTCTTCTCTCTCTTTCCTCTTCCTCTGTTATCACTAAATACTCACATATGATCAGTGACAAAGTCCTGATAATTCAACTGACTTACCTCTTGAATCTGTCCTGCCACAAATCCACAAAGCTAATGCCAAATTTGTGTGCCCATAGTCTCTTGCCTAGAAGATGATAATACTCTTTTTTCCTACTCCAGCTTCCCATCTCACAATCTACTTCTACTCTGCCCCACTAAAAGAGAGATCTTTCTAAAAGTCAAATTGACCTCACATGCACTAGTTTAAAACTTCCTAGTTTTCCCCATTATTTAGAAACGCACTGTCCAATATGATAATGACAAATGATATATGGCTATTGAGATCTCTAAATGAGGCTAGTTAGAATTAAGATGATCTGTAAGTGTAAAATACACATTTCAAAGACTGAGTAGCAATAAAAAAGCAAAATATCCTATTAATATTTTTATTTTATTAATTTATTTGTTAAATTGGGTATATTGGGTTAATATATTTCTTCATTAAAATTATTAATTTTATCACTTCTTTTTATTTCTTTTAAATGTTTCTACTAGAAAATTTAAAATTACATATGTGGCTTGCATAATACTTCTATTAGAAATATTTCTACAAGATTTTTCTACAAGGTTATTAGGTTGTTGCAAAAGTAATTGCAGTTTTAGTGTTGTTAAAATTTGCTATTTGCTATTGGAATACATTCTTAAATAAATGTGGTTACATTATACATCATTTTAATACACATTTCTTTATGTTTTTTTTCCTAATGACTTATTACTTGCTGTTTATTTTATATGTATTTGAAACTATGAAAATGATGCTAGACAAAAGCAAATTTGAATGATTTTCTTATTAGAGTTCAAAATGGTCCTAGAGCAGTGGAGACAACTTACAACATCATCAATACATTTGACCCAGGAACTGGTAACAAATGTATGGTGCAGTGGTGGTTCAAGGAGTTTTGCAAGGGAGACAGGAGCCTTGAAGATGAGGAGCACAGTGGCTGCCATTGGAAGTTGACAATGACCATTGAGAGCAATCATCGAAGCTAATCCTCTTAAAACTACATGTGAAGTTGTCAAAGAACTCAATGTTGACCATTCCACAGTCATTAGGCATTTGAAGCAATTTGGAAAGGAGAAAGAGCTCAATAAGTGGGTGCCTCATGAGCTGACAGCAAATAAAAACAATTCTCATTTTGAAGTGTCATCTTCTCTTATTGTACCTAAAAATAATGAACCTTTTCTAGATCAAATTGTGATGTGTGAAGAAAAGTGAATTTTATATGACAACTGGTGACAACCATCTCAGTGTTTGGACCAAGAAGAAGCTCCAAAGCACTTTCTAAATTCAAACTTGCACCAAAAAAAAAAAAAAAAAAAAAGATCATGGTCACTGTTTGGTGGTCTGCTGCTGGTCTGATCCACTACAGCTTTCTGAATCCCAGCAAAACCACTACATCTCAGAAGTATGCTCAGCAAATCGATGAGAAGCACCAAAAACTGCAAGGCCTGCAGCCAGCACTGGCCAACAGAAAGGGCCCAATTCTTCTCCAGGACAATCCCAGACCACACATCACCCAACCAACACTTCAAAAGTTGAACAAATTGGGCTACAAAGTTTTGCCTCATCTGCCATATTCACCTGACCTCTCACAAACCTACTACACCTTCTTCAAGCCTCTCGACAACTTTTTGCAGGGAAAACACTTCTGCAACCAGCAGGATGCAAAAAATGCTTTCCAAGAGTTCATCGAATCCCGAAGCATGGATTTTTATGCTACAGGAATAAACAAGCTTATGTGTAGATTGTAATGCTTCTTATTTTGATTAATAAAGATTTGTTTGCACCTAGGTATGATTTAAAATTCACAGTCTGAAACTGCAATTTCTTTTGCACCAACATAATAGCAACTTAATTTGGGAGGCAAAATGAAAATGTGGCACTTCTTGCTTATAAAGCAGAAAGAAATATGCTGCTAAGTATACTAAAATGTTTTCTTTCTTCCACACTCTCTCTCAAGCCATCACGGTGTTTTTATTTGATATTTAATATTACACTCCCTTTGGCACATGCACATATTGTGAAAGTGTAGTGCTGGGCAAGGACAAGTGAAGACCCTTGCAGAAGACCCCCTTAATTAACTTTTGTGCAGTCCACCAGCTGCTGGATTACCCCTCCTTACTGCTCTGGTTGCACACCTATGAAGTTGGTTAAATATTCTAGGGAAATGTATGTCAAACTGTACATTTTGTTCCATTAGTGTGTCAAGAAATAAATTCATTGGTTAAATATCAACATTTCAATTAACTAGAATAGAATGTATAAAAGCAAAAAGTAAATACAATGTCAGAGTATGTATTAACTAGTGAGATATAAATATTATTCTGTAAAATTCTTCTTTAAGTTGCATGTGTATGTAAGTGTATATGTGAGGTCATATATTAAAAAAATGTATTTTATGTGAATTGTGCTCCAAAAAGCTTGAAAACCCTGGAGATATATCACATAGGCCCTTTTATAATCCTGCCTCTGTCTGTACTTCTATACTAAAATACTTAAATTTCAGCCATAGTTTAGTTTCCTCAATAAACCATATTGTCTAAGCCAGTCTCCATAGTATTACCTTTGCTGACCTTTTCCCACATATGTCCCAGGCAACATAGAAAAGTTCAACTCATTTTTTAATCCTCAGTTAAAATACCATCTTCTCTGTGAGCCTTTCCAGATACTCTTCTTCTCACAACTCCTTCATTTTTTATCTTTTATTGCTGTTTCAAACTAGCCTGTTGGTAGGTTTCTAATAGTTGGAAGGAGGTTATAGCAAGGTAGTCCCTAAGACTTGAAAGGTGTTAGGATAAAGTGACCTCCTTGACATAATTCTAATACTACACAGTAATTTATTGGCCAGCAGGAAACAGACATTCAGAAAACCTATTTTGTGGGTTTAGGGAATCATGGCTTTGGGTGTTTTCAAAACACTTTTGCTGAAAGATCACCTAAGGCAAATGTGTCTATATTCCCAGGGGCAGGGTTTTGGAAACCAAAACTGTTTGGTCTATGTCCTTTAGCAATCAAGCCTGGGGACCAATGCCTGAGCATATCAGACACATACAAGGCAAACCAGATTTGGATGCCCATTAAAGCTGAAAGAGGATGGAAGATATCTCTAAAATATTTTAGCCAGTCAATATACACTGAATGTTACTAATATCTCCTAAGGGAGCCAATTTCTAGTATTCGTTAGGTAATAAATCATTAATTTCACCAATGAAAACCCAATTGTACTTATGCAAAATAGCAAAGTTACTGATGTAGATCATAATAAAGATAAGTAAGCCTGTAGCAGTTGTGTATAGAAAGTGGCCTTTCTGATTAAAATTAATCTGGACTGTGAATTCTTGATTATAGCAACTGTCTTTAAGGAGTAAGTTAAACTATCAAGTGCATGATATCATAATCTCTAAGTCGAAGCTATTTTAGTGTTAATTGCATACATAACAAAAGTGGAAAGAATAGTTGTAGGCAATGTGGTTTGACTGTTGCCAATCATGATATGTTTTTGAAATGAAGTCACAGTTACACTAGTACCAATAGATATGAATACCCAAAACATGAGAGAATTCTGTTAGTTAGTTTACCATTAACCTCCAAATATATATGATTTCAAGATAACAACAAAACATTTTTCTGAAAGTTCTTCAGACTATTAAAACCTGTGGTCTGCCTTCAAGAAAATTAAATTATTCTTCTTGTATAATTCCAAAGCATTATGTTTATTCTATGATTGTTACTTATTATAAATGGAAGATAATGTTAAAGTCGGATATTTTCCTTCTCACATTTTAATGACTTTTCAATATTATACACAGTATAATATCAAGGTGAGTGTGAGGTGAATATCTTGCTCCTACGTGAAATGTTACAAAGTTTTCCAGAGCCTCTTCCATGCTTCATCACAGATATGAGATGGAGTTGGAGAAAGCAAAAGAAGAGTGATTTGTAAAAAATGTTTGGAGGCCATGGTGAGAGGACTGCTTAAGGTCAGGAGTTTGAGACCAGCCTGAGCAAAAGCGAGATCCATCTCTACTAAAAATAGAAAAAAAATTAGCCCGGAGTAGTGGTGCGTGCCTGTAAGTCCCAGCTACTCGGAAGTCTGAGGCTGGAGGATTGCTTGAGCCCAGGAGTTTGAGATTGCTGTTAGCTATGATGATGCCACTGCACTGTAGCCTGGGCAACAGAGCAAGAATCTGTTTCAACAAAACAAAATAAAATAAATTAATGGATTCATTTGATGTCTTTGATACTAACGATTTTATATTTACCTCAATGAATTCAATCATGTCGATCCTGCTGTAACTGATAACTATTTTCAAATTGTCTTTCCAAGGATACATTTTAAAGAATCATAATTGTTAGGCTTCATTAGGGCCTCATAAACATAGTCACACACAGAGATTTGGTAAATATTAATAAGTAAATACAAACTCATTTTTTTAATAATATGCATAACTGTATTTCTAGCTAAACATGATGGCGATTTTCTCTCCTTTAGGAGACCCCAATAAAATACTCATCAACAAAAAAAAAGGAAAGGAAAATTTTCAATTTTATTTTTAAGATTGAATTTTGTTTTCATAAAAGTGTCATCTCTCTCATCAGTAAGGTGCAATTACAACCTGATGCCTGGAACAAAGGTGATATTTACCTATAAAGCTAAAAAGAAAAAGGTGAGATCAGGCTCAAGACTAACAACAACATCAACAAAAATTATTTGTTAAAAGTCTGCATATAAAAAAAAAAGTCTGCATATAAATGGAGTCCTGATTTTCTTTATGCCAACTCACTCAAAGAGCAGATATTACATGTTGGGAAAGGCAAGAAGAGAATACCAAAGGCTGCTATCGCTGCTTAGCACTGTGGCTCCTAAAGCAGATGTGTCACCCTGAGAAAAACAAGCCACTATCCCTGCTCCTAGCTCTGGAACAGTAGCTCAGAGATTTTGCCCAAAGGGAGAAGCAAGCCTAAGAGCAGAGGGCCGTGACACTCTATCCAAAGGGACTAATGATCAAGGTAAGTCAATAAACATGGCCAACAATAACAATAAGAAGTCTGAGGGGTGGGGGTAGAATTACTATTCATTGAGTCCAACATACACTATCTAAAATGCACAGTTTTCAATGAAAAATTATTACACATGCAAAGAAGCAGAAAAGTGAAATATATTCAAGATAAAAAACAATGAAATATGCCTCTGAGAGAATCCAGATGTCAGATTGGCAGATGAATAATCCAAAGCAACTATAAATATGCTTGAGAAACATAAGAAAATATACCTAAAGAAATAGACAGGTATGATGACAATGTCTCATCAAACCAGAAAATTAATCAAAGGATTGAAATCATGAAAAAGAACCATATGGACATTCTGGAATTAAAAAAATAGAATAACTGAGATGAAAAATTTACTTAGAGGCCTCAAGATTAAATTTCAAATGTCAGAGGGATAATCAGTAAGACTGATGATAGATAAAGATTATGCAGTCCAAAGAACAGAGAGAAAAATGAATGAATGACAAAAATAAACAAAACCTCTGAGGAATGTAGAACACCACTAAATGCACCGATATACATGTAATAGAAGAGGAGAGAAAGAAAGGAATATAAAAGTATCCAAATAGAGAATGACTGGAAAATCCCCAAATTTATTTATATACACTAATCTACACATCTAGGAAGCTCATCAAATTCCAAATAGAATAAATACAAACAAACACACCATAGTAAAATCTCTAAAAGGCAAAGACAATAGACCATCTTAAAAGGAGCAAGAAGAAAACTACTTGTCATATATGATGAAAACACTATGATTAACAACCCACTTCCTGGCCTTAATATTTTTGTGTGTTGTTTTTTGTTTATTTCAAAAAATTAGGGGGTACCTCATTTTTATCTATACTTACCCTTGGTGATATTATTCAATCTCAAGATTTTAAATACTATCTATGATCTGATGGCTCATAAATATATATCCTTAGGCTAGATTTTTTTGCTGAAATGTGGATTCAAAATCTAACTGCCTAATTAAATTCTCCATCTGGATATCTAGGTATCCCTAAACTTCCTCATGTATGTTTCTCCTAGCAAAGATGGAACCTGACTGCTGGCTCACCCACATTAGGTTACTGGAGGAAGAGATGCCAGGTGCCATGCAAATGAGTAAGAAAACTTTGGATAGAATTGTTAGCAAATTGCTAAATGCCAAGGGTGGCCTAGTATGAGAGTATAGAATCTGCAAAAACAGTGGATTTTACAGAGTCATAGTCTCCTGTACATGGACCTTCACTGGGTACCTGTGAGAAATACTGAGTCAGGGCTATTATGAGAGTGAAACTTCTTAGAAGTGCATCTCTGGAGAAGAGAATAGCTATCTCTAAGAACACCATGAATTCTCGCTTAGACTATTCATTGTATTTTATGGAAATATAGCCTTAGACCACTATGTAAGGGATACACAACCTATACCAATAAACTTAGGTCTGTTTTATAGACAGGGGAGGGGCAGCAAGGTATTTTTCACATAAGACCTTCCAGAGATCAAAACAGAGTTTAATTGCTACCATAGGGAGGAGCAGTAGAATCACTGAGATATTTCTGTGCCTCAAACACATAAAGCATATTAAGCTGAAGCTGCACCAGGTTAAAAAGAGATCTCAAGCCTATTTTTCAAATCAGACTAGCAAGCACCAGTAAGCAATAGCAAAAAGAATTTGACTACGTAAGATGAGTGAAAGCATAGAGACTGCTCTTGTTTGAACTTCAGATGCATAGCTCTTCTCGAACTCACAACCTGAGAGACGTTGAGAGAAAACCTCTAGGGGTTCAACTTCCAAAATAAATACAATGTAATGTTAGAAGTATTTTAAACTGATTGTGCACTGAAAATAACCATAGCACAATGAAATTCAAGTCCTTTACTAGGCTGATTCAACCCCTCCCACACATACATATGAACTATATATACACACACGAATTACCTAGCAGAAGATCAGAGATAAAATAAGTGAAAAACAACAACAACAACAACCAATAAATGCCATAGGAAAAAAAAAATCAATGGAACCAAAATCTGGTTCTTTGAGAAAATAAGAAAAATCAGACTGATCAAGGCAAACAGAGAAAGGACAAAAATTACAGTATTAAGAATTATGGGAGATGGGACTTCTACAGGTCTTATTGATACAAAAGAAAAATAAGAAAATAAAGCACCAGAATACATGAAATACTTACATATATAGGAAACAAGATAAGTGCAAGATTTTTATGCCAACATGTATAAACCACTATTGAGAAGAAGCAGAGAAAGCCTACATAAACTGAAAAACATACCATTCCATGGACTGAAAGTCTCAATATTGTTGAAATATCAATTATTCCCAAATCAACTGATCTACTTAAATCAATCCCAATAAACTCTCAGAAGGCTTTATGTTTGTTTTTATACAAATCAAATTGACTCCAAAAATCATATGAAAAAGGCAGACAAACTAGATTAGTCAATGCAGTTTTGAAATGGAAGAAAACATTTGGAGGATTCTCATTATCTTATTTCTAGGCTTTCCAATATGGTCAATAGATTTACACAGAAGTTGTGAAGTGACCTTGATGGAGGAAGTATAGACTTTTCAACAAATTGTGCTATAACATCTTAACATCATATGAAAAAAATAGTAAACTTTGGCAAATTCATTGCAATATACAAAAAAGAGCTCAAAATGGATTATAAACTAAGTATGAACATAAAACTATTAACATTTTATAAGCAAAAAAGGAAAAATGTTATCTTTGTGGCCTTGGCTTAGGTGAAGATTTCTAAGATATAACTCAAAAAGCACAATCCAAAAATAGAGAGTCAGACTTCATCAAAACGAGAAATACTCAACTCTTTGGAAGGATGTCATGAGAAAATAAAAGTACAAGCCACAATATGGAAGAAAATATTTTCAAAACACATAATTGATGAAAGACATATAAAAAATTTATAAAATGCAATAATAAGACAATGATTCAATGGAATAGTGGTTAAAATACTTGAACAGATGATTCCTATAAGAATATACTTACATAGCAAAAAAGCAGATGAAAGATGCTGCTTTCCATGGCCACAGTCTAAAGTCTGCACACTGATCTGGTCACTGGCAAACTGTCTGAACTGCTTTCCCTGCACCAGGCTCCTATTGCCACATTACTTCCTAAATCCTGGTAGAAGATTATTTTTCCCTTTTGTTCAATTTATCCTCTCTCCTTTTTAAAAATGACACTGCATAAAAAATGAGATTACTTACTCATCTTAGGTTTTATGATTTTCAGCACAGCCTCCTAAACAATATACCATCAATCGTATCCTTCTATCGTTAATAATTTGGTCCGATCAATTCTTGCCATACCTTTAACTGTAGCCTCCTTTCAGAAGAAATGAAATGCCTTATAAGTCTCCTACTTATACATGAGCTACTTTTCTTAACTGTAACACAATTTAAAGCCCACCCAGCTATCCAGGGTATTTTGGGTCCCTCACCCCTACCCACTTTAAGTCACACAAATGATTCATCACTTTTTCTGAGAACATTATTAAATTTCACATACTTTCTTGAATGAACTATTAATATAGAATGGTCTAATCTAATCAAGGTGTTCATTTTTAAAAATTGTTACCATTTTTATTCCCAAATATATATTTATCTTTAATTTACATCTTATTGCATGTTCCTATAACATGTAAAGGAGTAAAATCTCACTTTACTCCCTTTGTAAGTTTTTAGTGTCTAGGGAAGTTAATGTGATTAACAATTTCTCTACTCTTCTACACACTCACACATTATTTTCAGTATATTATTTTGGGACAGCTAAAACTATTTAGTTCCTGAGATGTAGTAGAAATTATCTTTGACTCATGGTCTTGTTGGAGACCACTAAACATAGGTATACTTTCTATTATTATGCTCTTCTTTGTATTTTTGAAAATAATATTAATAAAAAAGAGACACAGAGAAAATTTAGTTATGAGTTTTTATAATTTCTCAAGTTTATACTAATGAAGTCTTTGTAAAACTTTAAGTGAAAGAAAATATATCAGGAGATTTTCAAAAAATAAAGTCAAAGAAAAATCAGTGTCAATGAATTTAGGTTTAACTAAGCCAATTATATATGAGTAATAGCATGGATGGACCTTCTCTATCTCTTCCAGGGCTGCTAAAGTGACATGAGATACAGGGATTCATGAACTACGGTGGGCATCAAGATACAGATTCTTTTTACCTTGATTAAAAGAGAGATGATAGGAATAGGACACAAATAAAAACATAAAAAAGGAATAACCATGTCAGAATCAGGGGTGAACCACTAACTATGGAGGGAAAATTTTTTTAAGTCAATATAATTGAAAATTCGAAAACAGTTTAAAAATATTTCCTGTTAACTAAATCCATGCCAATGACATTGAATTTCTGAAAAATAAAAAGTGGACAAGGTTGTACTGGCATCAACTAACATGTAAAGTCCTGGTAAGCTGGTATATTATGTTGGATAAACTCATCAGTTTAAAAAAATGTTGAATCTAAGTGGCAATCCCAAATGTCCCTTATAAGTAGCTCTCCATGATTTAGGGTATCTTTGTCGAAGATCTAATTTGTCTTCAAGGCACCATGCCATAGGTAAATGTTTTCTGAGATCATTGTTTTTAGTAAGAACAATCACTGCCTTGCCAACATCTATACATAGAGATTTGGAATGTATGTTTCTAATGCATACCTCAATAGGATGCTAGTGATTTCTTCTATTCTCTCAAGCTACGTTATGGCTTTTTCTCTGGGTACAATGTCTACAACCAAGCTGATGACAAGGCCCTATTCCTGTTCTTCATCAACTTTATTTCTGGCAAGAAAAAAAAAAAAAGGAAAAAAGAAAAAAAAAAAAAAAAACCTAGAATGGCATATGTGTCTGTAATTCCTATCAACTTCTTTTACGCTTCAGAGGCTGTATCCTCCCTGTATATTAGCATCCAACATATTTTCCATACCTGTTCTTTTCTCTCATATAGCTTAGTACTAGACCAGATTTGAGAAATAATATTTTGAACATGATCTCATCCTTTTGGCTTCTTCCCAGAGGATGATATAATGTTTGTGTTCTGTCATTGCTTCATCTACCACTCCACTCATTTTCCCTCCCCTAAACTTTGTCCGTGTTTGCTTCCACACATCGGTGGTTGTATTCTGGGAGGGTTACACTGATAGTTTCTTCATGACTACAGTTAGGACAGTCACTGAGAATGTTGAAGTGCCCTCTTTGAGGGCATTGCTAGGGGAAAAGAATGATAAACAAGGAATCCAGGCTTTGCTCATTTTGTTCAGTGTATTATCTCAGGTAAGAAAACTAGATGGCATAGTAAATTAACACAAATACACGACATAGAAGATTATAACACTTTTTCGTCTATAAAATATAATTTTCTCTGAGATGATTGCCTTTGGGATGGTGGTTGCAAACAGCAAGAACAATTAAGGAAGCTGACAGGAATATTAGCAAAAACAATACTCTTTGCTCTAGAATAACATGTGGATTTGTCATCTTATCACTTTTATACTCATTTAAGTTGTTTTGTATGTATTATACTTAAAAAAATTAAACTTGTTACTTGCAAATAATTTGACTCACATAGAAGTTGCTTAAATAGTACAGAGAGTTCCTGTGTGCCTTTCACACAGAGTTCCCCAGTGATAACATCTTATATAGCCAGAGTACAATTATCAAAACAAGGAAATTAGCACTGGGTGGTACAATAGTATTAATAAAATACTATTAACCAAACTGTGAGCATTATTCTGATTTCACCAGTGTTTACATGCTCGCTCTTTCCTTCTTTCTTTCTTTTTTTTTTTTTTCTGTATGGTTCTATGGAATTTCATCTTATGTATAAAGTCATACAGCCACCAGCACACAAACATACAGAATGGCTCCATCACCCGAAAGAAACTTCCTTTGGCCACTCCCTTCAATCTTACCCTTAGCAACAACACATCTGATGTTCATCATTAAAATTTTGCCATTTTGAGAATTTCAGGTAAATGGAATCATGTGATATATAAATTTTTGAAGTGGGTTTTGTATTTCTCTAGGATAATCATAGGAGTGATTTCTCAGTGTACACTTACCTGTATAAGAAAATGCTGAAGAGTTATTTAGATTGGCTGTAAGCATTCACATTCCCACCAACAATGAATGGGTATTTTCCATTGCTGTGCAACTTCATCAGCACTTGGGATTTTCAGCAGTATTTAGTTTAGCCATTAAATTTGTAGATTGACATCTCATCATGATTTTAACTTAAATTTGCCTGGTGTCTAATGATGTTGAACACGTTTCCATATGTTTAGTTACCACCTATATATTATTTTTGGACAATTAATTTTTTATAGAAAAATTTTATCCAAAACGTCTCAAAGCACAGTATCAAAAAATGAGTAAGATATTTATTAATTCAGTGAGTAGGTTTATAAACGTAACAGTTTCAAGCATTGAAAAATTGGTTATAGTTCACTTAACCATTTCAGGTAAGGTCACCTTTGTGGTAAATAGTTCTATGACAAGTGGGAAAATGCTTATTATTTTGTATTATTAGTATATATAAAAGATTTATAGCTATTAAGCCTTAGTGCATACTATCATGATATTTCCATGTAATTTTGAGGAAACTGAATTTTACTTCAAATGATAGGATATTTGAGGTAAAGTTAATTTTCTTCTCCTATTGCTGTTTTTAATTACATGCCCTAATATTCCAATGGAGAGAATTATAATTCAGTGGTGGGCTTAATTTGAGTATATAGCCAATAATTTGGGTATGAATAATATGAAATGTATTATTAAATGTTTAATCAATTAAATATTTGTTTATGAGAGACAAATATTTTAAAACAAAATATTAAATATCTTAGTTGTTTGGGAATTTATCACACTTTGGAAAAAATGCTCTTCAATTATGCCATTGTTTAAAATTTTTAAAAATCCTGTCTGTTTTTTACTCATTACCCTTCAGTAATTGATAATGTTATTGATTTGCCTCAACCCTTTAGAGTGAGATATAAAATAGCATTTTTATACATGGAAGCTGTTATATCAAGAAAAGCAGGCATTAATAAGATAAATTCAGATTATAAAAAATGAAATTGTCCTTATGGGATAGAGAAGCTGGACAGAGTCATCAAAATGAAATCAGTCAAGAATAATCTTCATAAGTTAAAAAACAAAACAAAACAAATTAGGATCAAAAGGAAACAAGGCGAGTCTATCAGCTATGACAGCCCCAGATGTAAGAGAAGGAAGAACAAAATTACCTCTATCTGAAAATGGGGAAAAGGTCTCATGGGTTGGTGACATTTGTACTTGTTCGAGAAGAATGAGTAACAATTTTTTAGGTAGAAAAGATGGCCTGGTAGCAGTATAATGCCCTCTAAACCTGTGCATGCCTAAATCTGTGAATGTTACCTTATATGACAAAAGGGACTTTGCAAATGTGATTAAAGATCTAAGGTGGAGATTATTCTATATTATTCACATGGTTCTGACGTAACAAGAAGCCCGGAGAGAAGCAGGAGGATGAGAATCCAAGAAGAAGATGTGACAAAAGAGGCAGAGGTTGGATTGTTGCAAGGTCACAAGCCAAGTAAGGCAGAGATCTTCTATAAACTTAGAAAGGACAAGGGGATTGGATTCTTCCCTAGAGCCCCCAGAGTAAATGCACCCCTACTGACCCATTTTAGACTACTTCAGAATTGTAAAATCCTAATTGCATTGTTTTAAGCCAGAAAAATGTGTGATTGTTCATTACAGATAGCAATAGGAAACTAATGCAGATGGAAAAAAAAATCTTAAAAAGAATATGAAAAATGCAAAGACTTGACGTATGGCCTATTTAGAGAATGAAAGGAAGTTTGGAATGTTTTGACTCTGCCTGCAGTCTTGAAGAAGAAGGGCTGAGGTAGAGATTTGTATAAATCAAGACAGATAAGGTTACTTAAAGCCAGACAAAGGATTTTATGTGCATTTTTATAGCAGATTTCTGTCTAGAAAATAATTCTGACAGTAATGAGCTGGAAACACCGGCGGTATAAGACCAAGAACATTTTTATATTCTATATAATTTTTACTGTAACCCATCCCTATAAGACCTTCACAAATGCTTAAATTAGATGAGTACAAGAAGTTAGGTTTAGTTAACTCTAATAATATTCTCTACCAGACTTTTTTCTTTGCTCATAATGATTCCTCATTTCCTCTTCTTTTGTACAAAAATGAGCATAAGAAATCATTATAATAAGAGTAGCAGTATACTTTAATTTCTCCTAGGGTGCTTACCATATGGTACCTGCCTCTTTGTTATTTAATTTAACTTGATCTGTTAAATACCAGGTTTGTAAGGGCTCCTGTGTCATACTCATTAAAGTGTCACATTCTTTAAAGAATCTTATCCCAAAGAAACATACATCCTTTGATAAAATAAAAAAACATTTTTATATTCTACCACTAAGAAGTAAAAACTCAATAAATGGTCAAGGAATAAAAAGCATTTAAAAATAGCATTACAGTTAATTTTTGCCTACTCAATCTTTGTTTTAATAATTCATCTGGGAAAATAGAGTTGATGATAGATGCATGTACTTAGATATTTAATTTGTCTACCCATAATAATAAATTCCCAAAGGATGCAAAGGTAAATAACAATGATGCTCATAAACATTAATAATCAAAGAAATGCAAATAAACATCTTGAGATATTATTTTATGCTGACCAAACTAGAAATTTTTAAAAGATATCTAATTTAAAAAATGTTGCCATGAATTTAGTATAAATATTTGCTTCAAGAAAGATTCACAAACTGCACAACATTTTGTTAAACAGAGTGGCATTATATAGCAAGAGTCATAAGCCTTTGTTTATTCTTATTGATATAATTTATTATAATATAATTTAACAAATCATGATTCCTTTTCTATTTTTCCTGAAATTAACTCAACAAAAAGAGAAAGGTATATTATTGCAAAGATATTCATTAATAGTATATATTAAGTAAAATTTTAAAGTTGGAGATAATCTAATTAACATTATAGCATTTAAGCATGGTAGACAAATATTTTGAATTATTATACATATATTTAATATAATTATTACAAACAAGATGTGGAAAAATGAAAGTAGCTTCGTGTAGATAAAATGGAAACAACAGAATACTTTGAGCACTTTAATAACCAAACTGTGTGTATGTTTATATTCTACAATAATATGCCAAAATTAATGGAATCAAGGTGGTAGGAATGTTTTTTTATGTTCTTTTACAGTTTCAGGGAGAAAATAGTATTAATCTTAGTGAAATTTTATTTAACATTACAAGCATGATATCTCTACAATGTGAAATTGAGATTTATCTTGAAAATTCTGGTTTGTAAAACCCAACATTAGTCATTTAAATATATAGAAAACTTTTATTGTTAATTATCTAAATAGTGTTTAGACTTAATTTTAAATTTAGAAAGCTAAATTGAAATGATACCCTAAATGGTTTTGTATAAAATAAATGACTACTACTTTTTGGCATAGCATTACCCTTGTCCTATAACCTGTTTCCCTGAAATCTAGGAAAGAGACCTTAGTGTTCCCACAATAGCTGACAGGGTGGCTGGGGATAAGAGAGATCTGTGTAATCTTAGAAGATTTAATCTGCATCTAGACAATTTGGTTTTCTAAGCATCTGCTATTCATAATAATAATTTATTTTCTATATGTTAATGTTATTTTAAAAAATTATCCCATTATCTATTCTTATTGATTTGGCTAGAAAATTTAGAATATGCTAAAAATATTGTATTGATAAGAGGCACTGATGGTGTCTTATTCTTGATTTTGATATTAATGACTTTACTGTTTTTATTCCTATGCATTTCTGGTTTCCTACTCTCATTTTTCTTTACTTTTATGATGCGTATAATTAAATTTTGAAACAATTTTTCTTTACCATATTTGGATATTTTTCTTATAGTCAAATTTTACTTAAAATTTTCTTTGAAATATTTGCTAAATTTTATCAAATACTTTTTGAGCACTTAACTATGTGTTTATAACATAAGTCTTTGATTAATTCCTATTAATAAAATGTCTGGAATAAAAATATTTTTATAAAAAATGCACATTAGTTGTGCATTTAAATCAAGTAAACCTTAGCTGACTATAGTGAATTATTTTATTTAAACACTGTTGACTTCAATTTGCTTTTATTTTATTCATTTTTTTTAATTTAAACATGTAACTATTTTTGTTGTTGCTATGATTGCCTTTGGGGTCTTCTTCATAAATTCTTTGCCTAGGCCAATATCTGTAAGAATTTTTCCAACATTTTCTTCTAGAATTCTTATAATTTCATGCCTTTGGTTTAAGTCTGTTATACACCATGAGTTGATTTTTGTGAGAGGTGAGAGATGCAGATCCTGTTTCTTCTACATGTGGCTATCCAATTTTCCCAGCACCATTTATTGAATAAGGATTCTCTTCCCCATTGTATGCTTTTGTTTGCTTTGTCAAAGATAAGATGGATATATGGGGATGGTTTTATATCTGGGTACTCAGTAATATGGAGATACCACAAAGAGCTACAAGTAGAATTACTATTTGATCTAGTAATCCCATTACTGGGCATCTGCCCAAATGAAAAAGAAAAAGACATCTGCACTAGAATATTTATAGCAGCACAATTCACAATTGCAAAGATATGGAAACAATCCAAGTGCCCATCAATACATGAGTGGATTAATAGAATGTGTTATATGTATACCATGGAGTACTATTCAGTCACAAAAAAACAATGGTCATCTAGCACCTCTTGTATTATCCTGGATAGAGCTTGAATCCATTCTACTAAGTGAAGTATCTCGTGAATGGAAAAACAGCACCACATGTACTCACCATCAAACTGATGTTAACTGATCAACATTTATGTACACACATAGTAGTAACATTCATCAGGTGGTGGGCAGGTGGGAGGGGGAGGAGAGGATGGGTTTTTCATGGTGCATATAATCTGGGGGATGGACAGGCTTGAAGCTCTGACTTAAGTGGGGCAAAGGCAATATATGTAACCTAAACATTTGTACTCATGTAATATACTGAAATTAAAAAGTAAATAAATAACAAAATAACTAATATATCACATGAAATAAATATAAAAGATTCCAAAACTTCAAATAAAATGAAAAGGAACAGATAATACTGGGGATGCACAGGGAGAGAGAGAGGGAGGAAGGAAGGAAGGAAGGAAGGAAGGAAGGAAGGAAGGAAGGAAGGAAGGAAGGAAGGAAGGAAGGAGAGAGGGAAGGAAGGAAGGAAAAAAGAAAGAAAGAAAGAGAAGAAACAGAGGAAGGAAGGAAGGAGAGAGGGAAGGAAGGAAGGAAAAAAGAAAGAGAGAAAGAGAAGAAAGAGGAAGGAAGGAAGGAAGGAGAGAGAGAGGAAGAAAGAAAGAAAGAAAGAAAGAAAGAAAGAAAGAAAGAAAGAAAGAAAGAAAGAAAGAAAGAAAGAAAGAAAGAAAGAAAGAAAGAAAGAAAGAAAGAAAAGAAGGAAGGTGGGTTAGGAAAGAATCATAACAATGAGAAATATGATCCCATTATTCATGGTATATTTAACTACTTGCTCAATCTTAGAATACACACAAAAATGTTTCAGAAATTCTAACCTAAATTCTGCAAAAAGAAACCTATTAAGAAGACTCTAATATTTGTTTAAAAGTATGTTTTTAGCTTGAGGACATATAGTCTAAATACAGTGCTCAAGTGTTAGCTGAGTTAGTTCTTTTTTCTTCAGGCTGGTTAGGTTATTTATTTCAATTCTGTTTGGTTAGTTCGTTTCTGCTTGAGTTTCATTTCCAGTAACTTCACCATAATTATTGATTGTTTTTGTCCGTTCTCTTACTCTTATATGTGAAATAGAAACAAAGTTCCAATAATCAGAACCATACTATAATGCACGCTCAGAGAGCTAATGAAACATTACCTCCTTCATTCCTCATATTATTTTCACTATGTTCCTGTCCACTTCCCTATAGGTAACCAATGTATCTCTTGCTTTACTACTCCCATATTTCTTTTTAGAGAGCCAACCAGTATATTTTCTTATCTCCTTCTTTTTTTTTAACAGAACACAAAGTATATTATAGATATTCTTTTGTACATTTTTTTCACCTAAAAATATACCCTGGAATCATGCTACATTAGTTCAAAGAAATGTTCCTCATTACTTTTTACAGCTATGTAGTATTCCTTTGTGTCTGTATACATTGTTGATTTAGTAAATCTTCTGTGTTTGAACATTTAGATAATTTCCACTAAAGTTTTAAAATTATAAATATTGCTTAAAATATGCATGTATTTATTAATACATCAGAAGGTAATATGTGGATTTGCTGGATATAACCAAATATGCAAATTTGCATTCCCTCAGCAATTATGGGAGTGCTTTTTCCACACACTCTCACCCTGCAGTGCTGTTAAATCTCCATCAATATCTAGCTAGCTAGGTCTAGCTGCCTATCTAAATTTTTGCCAAAAAGATAGGTTGGATGTGATCTCTCAGAGTAGTTTACATTTACATTTCTCTTATTATAAGTTAAACAATATTCATGTGTTTAAGGAGTTTTAAAATATTTTTTGAGTTCTCTCTGTCTCTGCTTTTATATTTCTATCATGTTTTTGGTATTTCCTCTTTAATTTTTATCAGTTAAAAGCCTTTTAGTGTTAAAATAGGTTGCAAATATTTTCATCAAGTTTTTCAGTTGTATTTTCATGTCTCTATAGTGTGTTTTCACTTTGTGAAGAGTTCTTTCTTCCCTTTTTCTTGCATGTAGTCAAATTTTTCACTAATTTTTTCATGGTATCTGAAATTTTAGTTGGAAAAACTTAGGAGGAATTGATCTACATTCAGGTTATGTAGGAAATATTATTTTGTATAATGTGAGTATGGATTTAATTCTATCTTTTTCAAAGTGGTGAATGGATTGTTCTAGTACCACTTATTACAAAGTCCATCTTTGCTCAGAGTTTTGAGATTCTACCATTATCAGCTAATTTATTTTGTATTTATATATATTTCAATTATATAATCACTTTTTTGTTCTCTTTTACTGTTCTGTCTCCATGCACCAATGCACAGTTTTAATTGTTTTTATACAGTATGTTTAACATCCGATAAAGGCTCATTTCTCCCCTAAACCACAGTTTTATTTTTAGTATTTTCCTAGTTATTTTTCTATGTTTATTTTCCATGTGATTTCAGTATGAACTTATCTAATTATTTTTCCAAAAACTTAACATTTTTATTGTGATTACATTAAAATTATAAATGAACTGATGGAGAACTAAGCTCTATTCAATGAAGATATGTTACACAAAAGTAAAAGACTTCCTCCCATTTTATCAATTCTACTTTTATATCTTTCAGGTATCTCAAATTTTTCTTTATAGATTTTGCATGTTTCTTATTATATTCATTCCTTAGTATTTTATAGTCATTATTACAGTTAATATTAATTTTATGTATTATTATAATATATAATCTGTTATCATTTGTGTAGATGTCTTAGGTATGCTATTTTAATGTCTTGCTACATTATTGAGTTGTTTTATTTTAATTTATTTTTATTACTGAATCTCTAGGGTTTTCTAGTTACAAGCCTTATCATCAGGAAATATAAATAGTTTTACTGTCTGCTTTCTCATTCTTGTCTCTAAATGATTCATTTTATCTAATTGAATTGACAAACCTCCACTAGTAAGTTGAATATTAGTGGGGACAGTGAAATACTTTTTTTTTTTTTTACCTTATTGGAAGTACTACTACTAGTGTTTCTACATTAAGTCCAATATTGGTTTTAGGCCTAAGATTATATGCAATTCCTTGTGTAATGTTAAGATATTAAACATCAGTTACTATCTCCTTGAGTTTTTATTTTCTCTCCCAGGAATGAATTATAAATTTTGCAAAGGCCTTTCCATCATTTTTGGAGAAAAAAAATAGTTTTTCTTCTTAGATCCATTAATATGGTCTGCAAAAACAGTTAATATGGCAGACCTGATTGCTATCTTTTGAAAGGCCTCTTTTTAAGACTGGGCTTTGGCTGGTGCTGGGAATTTGGATTTGAAGAGTATTACTATCACCCTAAGGATAAGAATGGCTCACTGTGTTTAAACTGCTTGTACAGTGTGGTTTATGCTGAGATCCTTCTTTCCTTCTAGGAGTCTGGAATTTTGACAGGTGCTAGGCAGAGGGTGCCTGCATGACCATTCCCTAATAGAAACTCTGGACACTAAGACCCTAATGAGCTTCCCTGGAAGACAACATTTCACTTGTGTTGTCAAAAGTTGTTGCTGAGGGATTTAAGTACAGACTGTGTGACTCCACTAGGAGAAGACTCAGAAACTTTTGTACTTGGTTTCTTCTTGACTTTGCTCCATATGCCTTTTACCTTTGCTGATTTTGCCTTGCATCCTCTCATGGTAATCATAGATGTGAATAAGATTATTTGCTGAATCCTGTGAGTCCTACTAGCTAATTGATGAAACCAGGTGTAGGTCTTAGAGACCTCAGATTCATACGGTGTTCTATATCAATGGATTTCATAATATTGTATGAACATCATATTCCAGGATACATCCCTCTTGATCACAGTGTATCAGTTTCTTAATGAAATATTGTATACTATTGCTTATATTTTTAGAACATTTGAATCAATACCAATAGGTGATGTTTGTCTATAATTTTTATTTTAACTATTTTTTATCAGGTTTAGGCATAAATGTTATACTTATTTAACAAAAAGTATTAGGGTTTCTTAATTTAAAAAAATAATTTATGAGCTGAAAAATGTTGAAAAGCATTGGGATTGTCTGGCCTTTGAAATTTTGATAGACTTCTTCCTTGAAAACATCTGGGCATAGTTATTGATTGTAATGAAATTTCTTACTAAATTTTTCTATTTCTTATATGGAAATTAGCCTATTTAGGTTTTGACCTATTGTATGGTCAATTTTGGCAAATAGTATTTCCCTAGGAAATTATTTTTTAATCTTTTAAATATATTCGGGAAGATCTTAGGATTTAAAAAAAATGTATTCTAAGTCAATGTTTACTTTCTCCTTGTCCTCTCTTATTTTTATTAATTGTGCATTCTTCTTTTAACCTTGGTTAAGTTAACTAGTATTTGGTCTTTTGTTGTGATATTTTACCAAAAAAGTTCATTTTTGTTTAGTAATTATATATCTGCTGTTTCCCAATCTCTATATTGTTGATTTTTGCTTTTAAATGTATCTTTCTTTTCTTTTTCCTTTTTGCATTTCACTTCGATTTTTCTTTTTCTATCTTTTTTGACAGGTAATTCCATTTATTTATGATTTTAATTTATAGGATTTAGGGCTATAATAGCTCTTCTGGACACATCTTTGAATAAATATATTGCAGATATTCTGATATAGAATACCTGCAATATTCTTAATTTTTACAAAAATAATTAATTTTGGATTGTATGTTACCTTTAATCCAAGAGTTTAATAAAAGAAAAAGACAAATTATAGAAGTAATGAGAACAGTTTACATACAATTATAATATATTACAAATACCAAATATTCTACTTGAACAGCTGTAACAGCTGTGCTATAAACAGCCTTCACTTTTCATTAGAAAGTTTCTCAAAAAGGAATATGAAACCATTTGAAAGTTATTGGAAAATCATGCACTCTTTGCTGGAAATAGAGTTTCATGGCCTTTTTATTTCTACCTGATGGAGGCCAGAGTACATCAAAAGTTCACAGGCTATGCTGAGACAAATTAGAAAAGAAACATAAAGTAGAAATATTTGTGTATAGTACATTGCCCAAAGATGTGACAAATTGCTCTTTCTAAAAATGATATGGTATGGTGGAGACAGTTAAGAGCTTGTTAGCAATTCCTACAGGTCCCAAGGGGTTCAAACAGTTCAGAAACAGAACAGAACATGGTTCAGTATATTTTCACAGAATTCAAAAGTTTTTGCAAAACTCATTCAAGAAACCTTCAGGGAAAAGCACACTTTGCTCCTTTTTTTTTTTTTTTTTTTTTGTAACTTTTTATATTCTCAGATTAATGTTCAAAATCATTTTGAGTTGGCCCCAATGGCTCACAAATCTAGCAACATTGATGGGAGTCATGCCATTTGACAGTTGGACCTAACTGGAACCAAGTTAGTGGGTGAGGGTGTCTATCAATTTTAATTATGGAAGACAGGTTTCCTGAAGTGGTGGTCATGGGAAGTTTATTTTGCCTATTTTTGACTCTCTTTTTCTAGCAAAAATTGTCTTAGTATTTCTTGTCTTCCTATTCTTCCTTTTTGCGACTTATCTTGTGCAAGTATCAAGTATTTTAATGATGACTTCATATTTATATTATTTTTATCACTGCATTCCTTCCCTCATTATGTACTTACATGTTGCAGATCATTCCAAAACTTTTCAGTTCTCTGTTGATTTCATCTAGTTTCCCCTCAGCAATTGTTTAGTTAATAAGTCTCCCTGGTCAAGGCTCTGCCATCTCTCACTGGATTATTACAATAGCCCCTTCATTGGCCTTTCTGGATTTTTGTCATTGTCCTTCTACAGTTTATTCTGAACATGAAAACTGATGTGATAAATAAATACATAAATAAATAGATCATGCACCTCCTTTGTTGAAATGCTTCTAGTCCAATGGCTTCTGTTTTCTCTAAGAGTTAAAGACAAATTACTTCAAATTGGTATCAATGCCCATCTTCTAGGCTTTTTAAAAAATGTATCTCTCTGACTTCATCTCCTACCTCTTCTTTCCTTTATAGCATTTCATGCTCCTTGAATGCCTTGCTATACATATTACGTTGAATTTGTTGCCTGCTTCTTGAGTCAATCTTTTTTTCCATGGTGAAAGAAATGGCGAAGGAGTTTCTGTGATTCCTAAAGAAAGTATAATGTTTCACTAAAATAAGAGAACATTCGATCAATTTTAATGTATTTTTGTTTTAATAAATAACAGAAAAAATTTTCAAGTGTGGCTTTGGACAAAAACATTGTATTAAGATGAGAAATCTATCCCTGTTTGCTTATGATTTTGGATGGAGATTTTCTTAAATATATTTAATTTTCTTTCCTGAACTTATCCTTTATGGTCATTGCCTTGGAGTTAAGAACTGTCAAATTATCTTAATTTAGTTTTTTATTATTTTGACAAAGTACAGTATGCCAAAATTATTTTTTTCTTTACAGATTTGGCATCATTGACACATTAAATTGTATATGTTTAAGGGGTACAATATGATGCTTTGAAATGCATATGTATAGTGAAATACTTACCACAGTCAATTTAGTTAACACATATTTAGCCAATGAAAATATTTTGCTTAAATGTACTATGCTACAAGCGACTTTTTGGCATAAATATCATGTTTTTCCATATTTACAGCCCTTTTGTTAAAATATATGCAGGTGCTGCCAATAATTCATAATTCTATGGTATCTTAAAACTTCTTCAGAAAACAATTTTTTAAAAATAAAGCAAGAAAATAATTTTTAGTAAATACTTTTATTGAAGGTCTGGAATACCATTACATTATTCAATTATTATAATAAACAAACAAGTGAGTATTTTAACTTAAAAATGAGAAAACTGAACCTATAAGACAAAGTGATTCAATGTCATATAACTACATGTCAGAAATAGCACTTACATTCTTTTTTCTCAAGATATAAATTCTCTGGTCCTTGTACTGCATCACACCATGGTAACTTAAACAATAGTGAATGCTCTTGATGTATTAACTACAAATTTGTATTAACTAGTATTAAAGTCAACACTAACCAGGAGAAATTCTTAATATATACTAAGATATTAAGTTGAGTTTGTGAAAACAGTAAGACATTTAAATATATACTCTATGATATAGCAAGCAAATATTTTAAGTGTATATATTTTAAAGGAAGATTTTGACAATTAAATGGGATAATTTCAGAGAAAAAAGGTTTTTTCTCTTACTGAAGTAAAATTTGCATAAAGTTAAACCCATTCTTTTTGATGTACAGTTCTCTAAGTTTTGAAAAATTCACTCAGTAGTGTAGCTACCATCATAATCAAGTTACAGAACTGTTTCATCACTTCAAAATATTACATGGTATTAATAGGTCTTTGTGTTTCAACACAAAGACCTCTTCCACCTCTGACTTCTGACAATCTCTTTTCTGTTTTGATCTGTTTTCTGTTCCCACAGCTTTTCCATTTCAAGAATGCCATCCATGCAGCTGGAATCATGCAAGATATAGCTTTTTGAACCCTGCTTTCTAACTTAGCATAATCTATTTGAGATTTATCTATGCGGTTGCATGTATCAGTATTTTGTTCCTTTTCTTGGCTGAGTAAATATTTCATTGCATAGATGTATCACAGTTTGTTTATTCATTCACACATTGAAAGTTCTTCCTAGGCTTAGGCAATAATGTACTCATAAAGCCGCTATAAACTTTGTGTAAAGGTAAAACTTGTGTTTTGTTGGAACATAAGTTTTATTTGTCTTGAGTAAATATGTAAAAGTGGGATTGCTGGGTTTTATGGTAAGGGCATGTTTAGCTTTATATGAAATTGCCAAACCATTTTCCAGAGAGGATATACCATAAATGTAAATTTAATCTTATATTGACTATATCTATTAAATAACAAAATTTCATGATATTGTCTTTCAATATACTATGAAAAGCTACAATCTAGAAAAATTCAGCTTTTTAGCCAAGCATTTTACATGATAGTGAAGTTGATTTCACAGTATTCCTATTTGTATCTTAATAATGAGGTCTTAGAGCTAATAATGAATAGCAAGTTAGTAGTAAGTTAAAATCCTTTTTAAAATGATTGTTCTTCAGAACTTTTATTACTTTAATGATTAATATGCACTTCAAAAATTTAGTCCTTCACTATATGACTACCATCTCCACATGATTGTTAGTTTACCAAACACTGTTTTTGAAACATTGATGTTGCTTCATTATTTCTTGGTGTATTCCTTCTACTTTGCTTCATTCTTTCTTTATTCACGCTCTAAATTATGATGTACTCCAAAGATTTAACACTGGGTACATGTAGTGTTTGTTTTTCAATTCTTGTGATACTTCACTTAGAAGAAAGGGCTCCAGTTCCACTCAGAATAGTACAAGAAGTAGTTTACCATTTTTATGGCTGAGTAGTACTTCATGCTATACGTATGCCACATTTTATTAATCCACTCATATATTGATGGGTACTTGGATTGTTTCCACATTTTTGCAATTGTGAATTGTGCTGCTATAAACATTCTAGTGCAGATGTCTTTTTTATAGAATGTCTTTTTTTCCTTTGGGTAAATATCCAGTAGTAGGATTGCTGAATCAAATGGTAGTTCTTTTTTCCCCTAATAGATAGGAATATAAGTTATGCCTTCTGTGCTTGTGTTTCACATGCCCCTCCACTTATAGGGAATATCTATATGTTTTCTCAAAGGCAGAACAGAATTACAACTCAAAGTGAATATGTCATCTAAAATATGAAGTGAAATATTTTGTTATAAAATATGATTTTTCTCCAGAAACTTAGCAAAATTTACCCAGTTGCCTGGGCTTGGAACGTTGATATCTGTAACATTCTATTCTTTTTTGCATCTATGAAACCAATATCCCTATTTTACTTAGTTCTATTTCAACACATGCATTGGTTCCATATTGATAACTCCTGATAGTGTTATTTTCTTTTAATTAAGATAAGCTGGTGCTTTTTTAAATAACAGATACTTGTCACATCTTTATATACTTGTTTCATGTTCATTGATTCATGTAGTTAATATTATGATCTCCCAACATAATATTTTGCTTTAACAAAAATAATATGTGAATTTTACAAGGGAACATTCCAGAAGTGTTTGTGGAATATATATGCATTTGCTTTCAAATAAGAAAATAAAACCCAGCTAAAGATAATTTCTTGAAAGAGCCTCATGATAAAATTCAGAAAGTTAAAACTAATATGGTAGCACCTTTGAAAAGTAACTTCATTTTATTTATTATTTATGACTCATGATCATTTTACTAATTTGAGCAGGAGGAGGAGGAGGAAGAGGAGGGGAATTAGGAGAATGAGGAGAAGAGAATGATAGCAAAAAGAAAATTCTACTTATAGTAAAGAGTTTTCTGAAACTTGGCCCTGGCCCAGATGTCCTTAACGTTTCCTTTTAGTTTGACTAAATGTTACACAGCCTTCTTCCCACTTCTAGAGTTCTGATCTTCCTCTCACTCTGGCCTTTACAGAATCCAGTGGTTTAACCATAGAGGTCCTTCTCCCCTTTCTTAGAACATTTACTTTGGAAAAGTTATAAGTTACTTCTCTGACCCATTAAGAAAGAATTTTAGAATTAAAGAATTCAAGAATAGCATAAGTTCTTTCCACTTCAGCTCTTACAAACTCTCCAAGCCTTTGTTTCAACTGAGCTGAATTAAGACTTTTAGTACTCTCCTATATGCCAATAACCTTGAGTGGTCTTCCTTTCCTATTTGACTTTGACCACATAATTTTTACTTTAACAATCTGTCTCTATCAAAATTACCAGGATACTTGTCTAAAATACAGATTAGTTGGCCCAGTACAGACTTACACAAGTAAAATTCCTGTGGGCCAAGTAATCTCTATGTTCCATCAAATTATGTAGGCAATTATAGAATTAATACTAACTGATGACCAATTATCTGATCCCCACTCTCACAAGCATATCCTTAAATTTCCAGATCCTCTAATTCTTACTGCTAGATCTCCCTGGTAATATCTACTTGAATTTATTTTTCGATTATTCACTGCTTAAATATATAGTTTAATTATTAAGAAAAAGACTTTTGAGTGCTGCTTATCTTCTAAAGCTTAGAATCCATGGAGAAAATTTTCTAAGACTCTTGTAACAAAGTCTCAAAAACTTGGTGGCTAAAACAACAGAAACTTATTGTCTCAAACCTCTATAGGTTAGAGGTCTGTTGTAAAAGTGTCTACAGGGTTGATTCCTTCTGAGAGCTAGGAAGGAGAATATGTTCCATGCCCCTGTCCTAGCTTCTGATGACTTGCTGACAATCTTCGCTATTCCCTAGCTGGTAGAAATATCACCCAAATCTCTGCCTTCATGTTCACAAGTTGTTCCCCCTGTGTGTATGCCTATGTCAAAATTTCCACTTTTTATAAGGACACAAGTCATATTGATTAGCCGTTCATCCTACTCCTATACGACCTTATATTAACTATTTACATCTGCAAATACCCTGTTTCAAAATAAAGTCACATTCTGAGGTACTGGGAGTTATGACTTTAACATAGGAGTTTTTGGAGGACACTACTCAAACCATAATAGATGCACAACTCTAAAGAAGTGGAAGGACTCCAAGCCTATCCTGTCCCTTCTTCTGAGTGGGGAATGCATGTCCCCTGTTATCTTTATTGGGGAGTCTGAAAGTTGCTCAAATTAACTCCTTTGGCTTTGGGTAGAGCCATAGGTTTTATGTATATAGATATCAGCAAAAATGACTGAGTTTTATTCCCACAGGCTTTGCCCCATCAGCATTATCTTGAAGCCAAAAGTAGAAGGAGAAAGGATGGAGAAAATAATACCCCCACTGAGTGGTTTTTATGAGAAAAACCTCTTTCTACAAAGAAAAAAACTTATATTATAATTCCCAGAAGGCTGTGTAGAGCAAGGATTATGGTGTGTTCAAAGCATGACAAGGAAGAAAGGAGAAAAAATGTTTAGAGGAAAAAATTGGAATGAGAAATAAGCTTTGATTTAAAGATTTTCTATTCTTTCATGAATAGTTTTTACTTTTTATTTTTGGTCTAAACAAGAAAAAGTATTATTTTCATTTGAAAGTAATGCTTTCAGTAAGAAAATAAAAAGAAAATATATTTTCTAGGAAATGGTACCTGATGAAAGAACTTTGCTTTCTGTATGCTTCTTTATTTAAAAAGTTTAGGATACTGAAAAACTATGAAGACAGCAAAAAATCAGTAGTTGCCAAGGACTGGGCAGAGGGAGGGATAAATAAGCAGAGCACAGGGGATTTTTAGGTCATTGAAAATAATCTGTATAATATTATAACATTTAATACATGTCATTCTACATTTATCCAAACTCAAAGAATATAGAATACTAAGAGTGAACTCTAATGTAAACTATTGACTTTGGGTGATAATGATGTGTCAATGGTGGTTCATCAATGGTTACAAATGTACCACTGTGGTGGGGGATGTTGATAATGGGGAGAGCATATATGTGGGAGGGCAGGGGTTATAAGGGAAATCTCTGTATCTTCCTGTCAATTTTGCTGTCAACCTGAAACTGCTCTGTTGTGAATTGTGCTGCAATGAACATTCGAGTGCAGGTGTCTATTTGATAAAATGACTTATTTTCCCTTGTGTAAATACTCAGTACTGGAATTGCTGGATCGAATAGTAGGTCTACTTTTAGTTCTTTGAGAAATCACCATACCGCATACCATAGAGGTTTTACTAATTTGCGGTCCCATCAACAGTGTATAAGCATTCCTTTCTCTCTGCATCCACACCAGCATCTATTGTTTTGGACTTTTCAATAAAAGCCATACTCACTGGGGTAAAGTGATATCTCACTGTGGTCTTAATTTACATTTTCCTGTTGATTAGTGATGCTGAGCATTTTTTTTCATATATATTTATTGGCCATTTTTCTATCTTCTTTTAAAAAGCTTCTGTTTATATCTTTTGCCCACTTTTTAATGGGGTTGTTTACTTTTTTCTTGCTGATTTGCTTGAGTTCTTTGCAGAGTCTGGTTATTAGCCCTTTATCAAATGTATTGTGTGGTATATGTATACCATGAAATACTACTCAGACATTAATAAAACGGATGAATTAATGTCTTTTGCAGCAATTTAAAAACTTGGATGGAACTGGAGACCATTATCCTATGTGAATTATCTAAAGAATGAAAAAAATAAACGCCACATGTACTCGCTATTAAATTGGAACTAACTGCAGAGTACATGTGTCACAGAGAGAAGGAAACTCAGTGGAAATCAAGCAGAGGGGAGGAGGGAAGAGGGGATGGGTGAAAGCCTACCTAATGGATACATTGAACACTATTTGGGTCATGGACACAATTATAACCCTGACCGAAGCATTACAAAAGCAACCCAGGCAATCAAAAGTATTTTACTCCTGCAATATTTTGAAATAATAATAATAAACTGCTCTAAAAATAAAGTCTTTGAATAAAATAAACATTCATATTAAAAGATAATTCGATTTACAGAGCAGAAGTCTGCATAGAGGCATGAAGAATTGAACATTCTACAAATTTACGACTCCACATTAAGGGCTGTTTTAAAATCCAAGGCATAAAGTCTTCTCTCTTTGCAGGCCTGTATGACTATCCTAGAGAAATCTCAGGGCAGCATGATCAGGGACTGAAAGTTTTGTGACCAATTTATAAACAGCATTCAACAACACAGTGAAACTGAGCAGGAGGATATAAAAAGAAAAAGAGAGAGGAAGAGAAGAGAAGAGGAGAGCAAGGAGGGGAAGTGAGAAGAGGAGAGATGGGAGAGAGAAAATGGAAGACGAAAGGAGAGGAGAGAAGAGAGAAGGGAAAGAAGAGAAGAGAAAGAAGAGAAGAACTGAAAGAAGAAAGGAAGGAAGAAAGGCAGGGGGAGAAAAGAAAGAAAGAAAGAAAGAAAGAAAGAAAGAAAGAAAGAAAGAAAGAAAGAAAGAAAGAAAGAAAGAAAGAAAGAAAGAAAGGAAGGAAGGAAGGAAGGAAGGAAGGAAGGAAGGAAGGAAGAGAAAGAAAGAAAGAAAGAAAGAGAAAAGAAGAAAAGAAAAGAAAAGAAAAGAAAAGAAAAGAAAAGAAAAGAAAAAAGAAAAGAAAAGAAAAGAAAGAAGGAGGAAGGGAGGAAAAGAAAGGAGGGGGAAAGAAAATAAATCATGGGCTTGTGAGCTCCCATGTAAGCTCAACTCCTGGTATTTCCATTTATAGTTCAGGTTTAGGTAATGAGAAACTCTGGGAAAAGAGAGGATTATTGGGTAGCTAAATAGTTGAGGAGGATCAGAATAAGTGTTCCATAAAATTTTCTATGTACTGTTTTCACCTCCATCAAGAAATGCAAATATAATGCTTGATTTGTTGTGTCTAGATTCCTTTTCTCATTGTGCTTTCTTAACATGATAGTGCTTTTCAACTAATCCTATGTTTAATTAAAACATATTTTTCAGGTATGAGGTATCTCCAAATTCTTTTCCACAAAGGTTGCACTAATTTGCAGTCCCACCAGCAGTGTAAGAGTGTTTCTGTCTCTCCGCATCCTCGCTAGCATTTGTTGTTTTGGGATTTCTTGATACAGGCCGTTCTCACTGGGGTTAGGTGGTATCTCATTGTGGTTTTGATTTGCATTTCTCTGATGATTAGAGATGTTGAACAGCTAGAAATAGAAATACCATTCGACCCAGCAATAGCGTTGTTGGGTATCTACCCAAAAGAACATAAGTCTCTCTATTATAAAGACATCTGCACCCGAATGTTATGGCAGCACAATTCACTATTGCAAGGGCATGGAAACTACCTAAGTGCCCATCAGTTCATGAGTGGATAACTAAAATGTGGTATATGCTCACAATGGAATATTACTCAATCCTAAGAAAGGACAGTGAGCTAGCACCATTTATGCTATCGTGGATTAAACTTAAGCCTGTAATACAAAGCGAGATGACACAGATCTGGAAAATGGGCTATACATCTACTCGCCATCAAATTGGTATTGACTGACTAAAACTATGGTGCTCAAAAAATGGTAGTGTTCAACAGGGATTTGTAGGGGGAGACCCACATCTTAAGGAAGTGGTGAGCATTGTGTGGGGGAAGGAATTACCTCTATCCCTTTTTAGGGAGCGGTAAAGATATACATTGTAACCAAAATGTCTGAAAAAAAATCCATAATTGGGAAGTGGGCAGGGGGAAAGGGGTAAGAGGGGAAGGGTATGTACTTACACAGTGGGTTAGGTGCACACCACCTGGAGGCTGGACACGCTAGAGGCTCTGGCATAGCGGGGTGGGGGTGGGGGGCAGGGGCAAGATATGTAACCCTAATGATATCTGTACCCCCATAATATGAAGTAATAAAAAATAAAAATAAAAATAAATAAAACATATTTTTCGATTCAATTTTCCTTCTAGATTATTTTTCTTGTATTTTTGTAAAACCACCTAAAGCCTGTTTTACCCTTCTGTTAATAAATGCAACTCTGCACAACTGAAAATTTCAAAAAATTCAATGTCAGATAAGGTGGAAGTTAATGATGTCTACTCCTAAACAACTTTTCCTCCTCAGTGGTTCTACCTCAAATTTTGGGAGTGCATGGCAATATATCCTTTCAAAAATCTCAACGTGGTTCTGATATGCCCTTTTACAAGTTCAACCTCCTTGCTTTCCATCCCCAGGGCAAACATTTTTCCAGTATTACACTGAAAAAATTACCTGTAGAAAATTATTGAGTTAAATTATTTATTTTGAAAACATTCTAATCATCCACTGTTCAATGTCGTAGTCACTAGCCACACATGGCTCTTCCGAATTGACATGTGCTGTAAGTGTAACATGCACTCTAGATTCCAAAGATTTAGTGTGAAAATTATTTTATCAAAAGGCTTTATATTGATTATATATTGAGTGATCTATTGGGGTATATTTATGTAACCTAATAAAAGTCTTATTTGAAATGTCACTTCATTCATTTTCTATTTCCGATATTATAATTAAACTCATTTGAATAGAGTCTAGGAAAATCTTTTCCATTTTATTTAATTTTGGTCAATAACACTGCTAAAATGAGTTTCCAGTTTCACAGACTTTTGACTATAAAAACATGTTTGTTCATTTTTATGTGGTTGGCTTTATATTTGTGCCTGTGCTTTAAAGAAAAGTCTATACTCCAAGGTATTGCAGAGTCAGAGAAACTATAAGGAAAAAGTGTTTTCCCAAATATTGTAGTGAGTAAAGTCCTTTATTGAAGGCAGAACAAACAATACATAATGCATTTTTTTCAGGAATTATTGTTTCAATGATTTTTTTGTGCCACTTAAAACCTCTTGAGTAAGCTAAATACAAATCATGTGAGAAACTGACTAGATAGAATTTTCTACTCAGAGGTTTTAATTCTGTCTTTGATGAAAACCATGTTTGGGCTTTGTAGCTGCAGGAACATCCTCAGAGATTCACTCATGGGGATGAAAAGTATTAATATATTGATCAACATGAAAGTAAATAATACAAAAAAGATCACAAAACCAAACAGATCACAAAACCAAGGTATGCTTTTTATTTATTTTTATTTTTCCAAGATAGGATTAAATGAGAAATACATTTTAAAAAATACATATAAGTGATTTTATATGTATTTGTTTTTAAATTAATAATCTTCCCTTACATGTAAAGCACATCACAATTGCTAGGAACAATTTGATATCAACTTATTTGTATGTGATAACTCAGAAATATTTTAAAAAGATAATTTCAATCTAATATGGATAAAAGGAAGAATTAATTTGAAAGACATATGTAGATATATTTATCCAACTATCACTATCTTAACTTTCTCCATTGATAAATTATATTTTTTCTAGAGCCATATCACCCTGAACATGCCCTATCTTGTCTGATAACTAATACTTTTATGAATACTGGTACCAAAAATAGACTTGGGAATAAATTTAAGAGTCAATTGCATGTTTAAAGAAAATAACAAAATTATTGTCACCTAATACAGGATGTCGAAGCCTCCTGCGGACTAGATTGATTCCCAGGGTCCAGTGTACTTTTTGGTGTTTAGTTCACCTGATTTAATTGGGATGGCATATCTACCATTTATTTCAAAATATTATTCCACTGTCTACTAGTTCTCATTTGTGAATTTTGTCAATACATAATTGTTAGATTTAAATTTTCTCAGTAACATCTAGTTATTAACACTATAGTAATGACAAGATGGATGAACAGGCTCTTAAAAAGAACACCCTTATATATAGTTGGTAACTTGAATATCTATAGAAAAGCATGATGACCATTGTGTCACATGAATTTTAATACTCAGATTATTCTTTCTTTTTTGGACATTGGGGAATCACACTTATCCTCACTACTTTAATTTTAATTCATGCTGACTTCATCTCCTATAAATTATACTGATATTAATAAAAATGGATGTTTAATATCATCAAAGCCCCATGTCAGAAATTATTGACAATGCCACTATATTTTCTATATTTTAAAACTAATTTAATATATAACCTAATAAATTTCATTTGCCCTCTTACCTTAGATTTCACCACAGAGTCTCATTTGCTGGATTCATTTGTACATTTTTCCCTTCTTTTCATCATTGGTCTTATATCTCTCTGCAATAGAATATAACTGAAAAATGTGCATTTTTGGAAACACAAAAGGAAAATAAAAGCAAAATGAAACAAACCAAAAAGAACACTCATGCCTACTCTTAGAACTGTATGGCCTACAAAGGAAAAGTGGCAGAAGACAGAAGAAAAGAATTTTTTTTTGAAATAAGAAGGATTCCATTTTTATTCATCTTAGAGACAAAGCAAAAGAGACTACAGTTACAAGGAGGATATAATAATAAAAATGTAACATTCAATGATGCAAATTTATGAAAGACACTGCCATTCTTACATATTATAGGCAAACTTGAACATGTGATCTACTAATAGTAAAGATTCAATTTGAATTATACAGTTAAGGTAATATATTTGTCACAAATTATATCAAATATGTCATGAATTAATTTTTTTTTATTTCAAGAAAATATGAAAGTACAAACATTTTGGTTGCATTTTATATCTTTGCCTCTCCCTAGCAAGGGTTAGAGGTGTGCCCTTCCCCTCCACAATGTTCACCACATCCCTCAGATGTGGGTCTACCCCCTCAACCCCCGAATTCCTGGTGAACACAACCACCATTTGAGCACTATAGTGTTAATCAGTCAGTATCAATTTGATGGTGAGTACATGTGGAGACCATTCTTCTGATCTTGTGTCACCTCACTTTGGATAATGGGCTTAAGCTCAATCCAGGATAATATAAGCAGTGGTACTTCACTGTCATTTCTTAGAATTGAGGAATATTCCATTGTAAACATATACCAAATTTTAATAATCCACTCATGAATTGACAGGCACTTGGGTTGTTTCCGTGTCCTTGCAATAGTAAATTGTGCTGCCGTAAACATTCGGGTGTAGATGTCTTTATTATAGAATGTCCAGCAATAGCATTATTAGGCATCTACCCAAAAGAGCACAAGAAAAAAGAATTTATGATTGCAATGGAGCTACTCTGATTTTAAAAAGAATAGCTCATTCAAATAATTCTATTCTAAGTGAAAACAAATACAATCTCTTTTATTTATATTCTTTTTCATCTGCTATAATCAGAAAGTTAAGGCTGTATATTTGCAGAAGGGGAATGTTAAGTGATAGCTGTAAACTCTCTAAGGTGTTTATGGAAGTGAGCATCTAATGAGATTTAATTTTCATAACTCCATAATGATTTTTATTATATTTAGTTTCTGTAGGCCCTTTGGTATATTTTCTATCACAACTGGTTGTTTAATATCCTACCTATTACCAACTTCATATTTAATTCCTAGGATGCTTATCTTCTCTTCTAGATCACTTGGGAAGATGCTAAGTAAATAAGAGGACAGTCTTTATGGTTACCCTATAAGTGTTTTTTAGCTGTTGAATTTATTGGACTTTAATTTAGTTAAAATCTGTATATCTTAAGCTACTGTTTACTGTTTACAATTTTCAGCCCAAAGTGAATTAATGTTTTTAAAACTGATAAATTCTTGTTTCTTTTTAATATTGGAATTATAAGAAAAAAGAAAATAGACATGATTTTGTAGAAAATAAGCCCCCTTTACAATAAACTAAAATATTCAATTCTGTAATTTATTCAATGGTTTTTATGAATAATGGCTAAAATGAGAGAAACTTAGAGTAATTAAAGAGAACAAAATTAATTTCCTCTTCCCATTCAGGAATAGCAGTAGTAGAAAGAGAAGTAAAAGATGTGGTAAGGGAGTGATATCATAGAATATTGAATGTGGAATATTAGGAATCTTTAAATTGTCAATTTTGGGGCAGGCATGGTGGCCCACGCCTGTGATCCCAGCAATTTGGGAGGCCTACATGGGAGGATTGCTTGGCGCCATAAATTCAAAACCAGCCTGGGCAGCATAGCAAGACTCTGCCTCTACCAAAAAATAAAAATAAAAAAATGAGTCAGGTGGTGTGGTGCTCACCTGTAGTACTAGCCGCTCAGAAGGCTGAGGCAGGAGGATCACTTGAGCCCAGGAGTTTGAGGCTTCCGTGAGCTATGATTGCACCACTGATCCTCATCCTGGGCAACAGAGGGAGACTCCATATCACAAAATAAGAAAAAAGTAAATTTTCACAAGAGCACCAAGGTTACTTCCAGTAAGGAAAACAAATAAGGTGTATTTGTATATTACTTTATAGCTACAAAATATTTGGACAGAACTTACGTTTTTTAACACTCAAAAAATCCTACTAAGAAAGTGTCAATACATCATTTGCCTAAAGAAAAACTGAAACATATTCAAGGCATATGTGTAGTCAAGTGAGATAATCAACTTCTCATAGGCTTGTTACAGAAAAATTCTTGATTAGGTTGGGGCTGCTCCGGGCTTTAGGACATTGGGCTTCCTGGTTCCTGCATGAACATGTAGTGGCAGTCTCCTAATCATGATGGTTACTGTTAGTAAGGGAAAAAATATTTGCTTATGCCAGATGAATTGACTGATGCCCTGGGAAAGATGTGAAAAATTGTGTAGAGAGAAGGCAGTGGAAAGAAATATGGCAAAAAAAAAAAAAAAAAAAAAAATCAAGAATAATAAATACTGAATTCTGGAACAAGTATCTAGGAAGGATGTAAGACATGCAAAAATAAAACATTTCTTAAGAAAAAAATAGACATACCTTAAAAATAAGTGAGATGTTTTCAAGTTAGCATTGTTTGAGCAATAAGCCCAAGCATGAGAGTTTCTTATTGTTTTTGTTTGTTTGTTTGCGTGGTTGTTTTTTTTTTTTTTTTTTTGGTTTTTTTTTTTGTTGTTTTTTTGAGTCAGAGTCTCACTCTGTTGCTTGGGTTAGAGTGCCCTAGCATCAGCCTAGCTCGCAGCAACCTCAAACTCCTGGGCTCAAGTAATCCTTCTGCCTCAGCCTCCCAAGTAGCTGGGACTACAGGCATGCGCCACGATGCCTGGCTAATGTTTTCTATATATTTTTAGTTGGCCAATTAATTTCTTTCTATTTTTAGTAGAGATAGGGTCTCACTCTTGCCCAGGTTGCTTTCAAACTTCTGACTTTGAGCGATTGGCTACCTCGCCCTCCCAGAGTGCTAGGATTACAGGCATGAGCCACTGCGCCCAGCCGTTTCTTACCCTTCTAAAGACCAGTGAGTGCAATTATGGTGAATATAGACTCAGTCACAAGGAGATCTTGTGACTGACAATGAATGAAAGCAATATGTAGCAATGAATGAAAATATTGACAACACAAAATTTGATGTGTTTAAAAAATTTGTGTCTTTTAAACTTACTGACTGTATAATTTAGGTTTTTCTGCAAAATCATATGTTATAGAGAACTTTAGTGGATTTGCTTTTTGTAATATTCAGAAAAGATAAAACTATGATTAAGCAACTATATCTGAAGTTTGCAAGGACTGGGTCCTCTAGGAAAAATTTTCTTCTCTAGTCATGAATTTTATTTTTGAAAGACTTAACAAAACAATAAATTTTATATTCAGAATCAAGCAAGTCCATGCTCAAGGATATCACAAAAATAAACAATCAATATGATAAAGGATATGGCAAGAATAATTTTATACTGCCTTATTGAAAAGGATATCAGTATCTCAATCTCCCACCATCTAACATCTGAGCTAAATATGTAAACATGGTCTGATAGTATATAAAGATATTAAGACATTTAAATGATTTAAGTCAAGTCACATACAGAGTAACGAAGGTAAAGGATTTGTCATCAAGAAGTTTCTAGGCCAGTAAGGAAATATTAACAGATAAACATCTATGAAATAATGTGATTATTTCTTTGGAAAAAAATACTGTTTGAGTTCCGCCAGAAATACATTTAGAGTATTATATTTAATTTTGAGCACCACCTTTTAACATAGCTATTGGTGAATTAAACAGATTAAAAGAAGGTGACCATGCTGATTAGAAAATAAAAATAAAAATAAATCAAGAAAGTTAAAGAACTAAAGTTTTTTGTGCATGGAGAAATAAATGCCAAGGGGAAATATTACAGATGAGTTTTCCTATGTAACAAGCAAATATTTCAAAATTGGAAGCAAATTATACTCTTCTAGAGGGCATACATATGAATAAATATGGTTAGATAAAAGAAGGCACAAATATTCATCTTCTGCTTAAAAAGTCATCGCTTTCCAGCAAAAAAGGACTTCTTTCTTAATTATTCATTACATAAATTAGCTACTTCAAGTTTTTGAGCAACCTAAGTAACCATGAAAGTGATGCTATAGAAGGGATTTGTTTCTAATCGTCCAAATAAACTAAATAATCTCAATGATCTCTACTAACTCAAGAATATTTTAAGCTAAATTGAGATTCCTGGTCAATTAAAGAAAAAGGTTCTGCCATTTAAACCCCTTGGTCTTCGTTTCCTCAACCTATTAAAGTAAAGCAACAAGTCCCTTATGTGCAAGACACTAACACTGGAGTAGTAGAGGAAATATTGATAAGGGCCCATTCATGAAATCATCTCAACTTGATGATGAATTTATCACTGGAAGTCTCCAAGCTTTTAATCAAAACCAGTAATTTAACAGACATTGAATGTTTTACATGTGGGCACTGACACCAAACACTAATATGAAGGAAGTACTACTGTCTGGGAACACACAGGATCAGACACCACACGGTAAGCTTTATAGTGATTTGCAGCAGGATATGGTAATGTCTTCTAGGAAACAAAATTTTAGGATGTTTTATGGTTGCCACAATTGGCTATGGGCTGTTCCTGGAATTTGGTATGACAGAACCATAGAGACTAGGTATTCTACAGAGTCCAACAATGGAATATCCTCTAACCTACAAAGTCTACTTTATTAGGTTAGACTTCCATAGTCACCAAAAACTGCTAAAATTATCTATACCTAAATCTATACTTTTTAATAAAAATTATATATATATACATATATTATTCTGACTACTAATCTAGTACACTTTCCAATATAAAATCATCTTCATCTACAAAAAACATTTCCACTGGATAACAGAATGGTTGCAGGATATAAGATCAATATATTTCAAAAATACATTTCTGCATAATAATAATGAAATAAGCCAAAAAGTAAATTATTAAAAAAGTTCCAGTCTCAATATCATGAAAAATAAAATATACTTAAGATTAACTGTTCAACAAAAGAAGTACAAAATATGTACACTGAAGACTATAAAATATTGCTGAGAAAAATTAAAAAATTAAAAATCTAAATAATTGTACAGATACCTATATTCATAAATTGGAAGACTTAATGTATATTATCATATAGATGAATCTTAAAAACATTCTGCTGTGTGAATGATGTCAGATCCAAAAGACCACATGTTGTATAATTCCATTTATATGCAACATTCAGAAAAGACAAATTTATTTAGACAGAAAGGATGGGAATGAGGAGTGACTACAAATGGGCACAAGATATCTTTTAATGATGATACAAATTGGATTGTAGCATTTACTTTTACATGTAAAGGGAGTGAATTTTACAATAAGAACTATAGAACTAGACTTTACAATCATGCTAAATGTCATTCTGCACACACATAATTCACACATTTGTCAGGTTTACATTTTTTAAATTATGCAATAGGTAAATATTTTTAATCCTGACCCAAAATCCAGAAACTAGAAAGAAAATGATTGAGAATTTTGGACATTCTAAAATAACAACAACAACAAAGACAAAAATAAAATTCTTCTGAATGGCATGCCCTATATAACATTAAAGGAAAATTATATATTTGTGCTATATTTGTGGTACAGGGATGGGTAGAAATGCAGCACCTATGAGATAAAGGGCTAATGCCCTTAATTTAACAAATATAATGAATAAAATAGAGAAGCAAAAATCAGTAGGCAAATATAAATCATGAAAATAACTTTTGTTTTCTTTTCTTTTTTTTTTTTTTTTTTTGAGACAGAGTCTCACTCTGTTGCCCAGGCTAGAGTGAGTGCCGTGACGTCAGCCTAGCTCACAGCAACCTCAAACTCCTGGGCTCAAGCAATCCTTCTGCCATAGCCTCCCGAGTAGCTGGGACTACAGGCATGTGCCACCATGCCTGGCTAACTTTTTTTCTGTATATATTAGTTGGCCAATTAATTTCTTTCTATTTATAGTAGAGATGGGGTCTTGCTCTTGCTCAGGCTGGTTTCGAACTCCTGACCTTAAGCAATCCTCCTACCTCGGCCTCCCAGAGTGCTAGGATTACAGGCGTGAGCCACCGCGCCTGGCCTGTTTTCATTTTTTTAAATAATTTTATTTTACTTTATCATATTGTGGGGGTACAAATATTGTTAGCGTTACATATATTGCCCCTTCCATTCTTCCCCCCACCCCCTGCCTTACCAAAACATCAAGCGTGTCCTACCCCCAGGTGGTGTGCATCACACCTATTTTGTAAGTACAAATTCTTCCCCTTTTCTCCCTTCCCATCTGCCCACCACCCAATAAAATTTTGTTTGTGTTTTCTTTTTTTGACCTTTGGGTTACATTGTATATCTTTACCTTTCCCTAGGAAGGGTTAGAGGTATTTCTTCCCCCCCTCCCATGCTTGCCACAACCCTACGTTGTGTATCTCCCCCTCCCCCAAACCCTGGTGGGCACTATCACCATTTGAGCACCATAGTGGGGTCTTGCTCTGTCACCCAGGCTGGAGTGTAGTGGCATGGATCACATCTCACTGTAGCCTCAAACTCCTAGGAGCTCCTATGAATTCACCCTACATAATATCTCAAGGGCTCTCTTGTGTAGTCCATTATAATAGAATTAATGACTTTGACAGAAGTGAAAGTAACAAATAATGGCTGTCACATTATAACCTTTAAAGTAAATCATAGGATACTAACAAATGAAACATTCAGCAGTCAATATAACATGTAATGAAAATTGTGTGTGCACATCACAATAATTAACATCATTGTAATGAGGGAAAAGTACAAAGAATATTCTAAATATCTGTTTCCTAGAAGCATTCATAAAAACTGTTAACTCTAAATAAAACTAACAGGGCTCTCATTTGGGGTAGATCAGTCTAAGAAAAAAGAAGAATATAGTTGTCCTTTCTTATATAACATTTAATATGATTATCTCAAAATAAATTCTAAATATTTACCTTCGAAAGTATAAAGCAGCATTTTTAAGAAATTAATTTTTAAGAAATTAATTTTAAATGTCCTTTGTGGTACTTTTAATATTTTAATATCAGCATCATTTAAAAATATCATGCCTTCCAGAATAAGTCTATAAATGAACACTTGAGAATAAACTGTTTTGAGACTAGATATATGCATTTATATCATATAATTGAATGATGTTAGCCATTCTTTATTCACCTTTTAAAATATAACATTATCTACTTGCTATTGACTTTAATAATTTATATTCAAAATCACTATTCAACACAAGTATAGGCTGCACTCTTATGTCCACAAAGAAACTTAATAAAAAGAATGCTTGTTTCTTCTATACCCACTGACAAAGTAATGCCTCGCATTGCAGTGAATCTGTTTTTTGTGCTGAAAGATGGTGTGGTCAAGTGGAAAAAGCTCTGGATTTGGGACCATAAGACCAATGTCTTATAGGTGTGTAGGCAAGTCGTTTAATCTCTCTGAACCTGAATTTTAACAGCACTAAAATGGTGACGATGCCTTCATGCTTGTTATTATGATGATTGAAAACTAGTATGAAGACCTTGACTTTGGATTCTCTAACTGTAAAAGGACATTAGTAGGAAAAGTTGTCAAGTTCGCATAAAGTGTTAGTGTGATTAAGTGTGATATTAATATAGATCTCTTAGTTATGATAACTACAATGTGGTTATGCAAGATATCAATCTGAGGGAAAGTTAGGTAAAGGGCAAACTGGAACTTTTATTTTTGAAACTCTTCCATAAGTCTAAAATTATTTCAAATTAAAATTTTTAAAATTGTTATTTCATAGTTTAGTCGGCTTGATATTTTTATATTTTGTTTTTACAACAGGAAGGAAGTGTATTTATACCAGAACAGAAAGAGGAGATAATCTATATTTAATACACATTTGTCCCCCTCCTCTTCACATTCACTGCACAACATCTCTGAAAAGAGAGGCTGAGATTGTTTAAGGTACTGACTACAAAGATTCTGGCTGCTGCCTTGAGACTAAATGTTTTACCTTATGAATAATGAAAAATAAAACTGAGTCTCTCGGTGCCCAAACTAATGTAGTAATAGCAGTCCTGTGAACCTCATGGGTTTGAAGTAAATTCCAGAGTAAGCTAGCTCAGCAGTCACAACTGAAAATTGAGCCACAAATGGCAAGCAGCAACCTCCAACTCCCACCACCTGACCAGGCTGCTGAATGCACAGAAGGCCCCTGCTTCTAGGTGCTGTTTGCAATCAACTTCCCAGCATCAAACCAGGTGATAGTTCTGTCCCAGAGAGAGCCTCCAGGCCAGGCCAAGGTGCAGTGTTTCTCCTTTCATTTATTTCTTTGCTTTTTGCTTCTGATAAGAGCTATTGGGAAAGCTGTTTTATTACTTAAAGTCAAAGAGAAAATTTAGTGCATGAAGAAAGAACATTATTTGAGATCAGTTAACTAAGCTGAGAAAGATTTAACTGCCTAAGAGATATAAAACAATAATATACATAACCAAAACGTTAAAAGAAATTGGCAGGCTTCAGAATGCTTTTTCTTCATATATTGGGGGAAAATTGTGTTACTACAATGCTTGCCTTATGAAACCATTAATTTTTTTTTTACCCCAAACAATAAAAAGTACCCTTAATAATCATAATTTCATTTAAGGTTACAATTTTAAGCCACTGAGAAAATTTTAAAATAATTAACATTTCTTAGGTGTTTATAATTCATGTGCCACAGTCTGTTTTGAGGTCTCAACATGAATTATCTCTTTTCATGAGGACATAATGAAGTGGGTGCTATTATTTCCCTACTTTATAGAAGGAAACAAAAATGCTGGTGATAACTTGTCAAAGATTACACAGCTGGGAAGAGATGGAGTAAGAACAAAGCCCAAGCAATCTGATTCCTAAACTGTTCTCTTAACCATTGTTCTATATCAGTCATCCCCCTTCTTGTCAATAAGTACTTTACTGTTCTCAAAGAAAATTCTGTTACAAAATAGCACATTTATGATTTTTGTTGTCATAATTTATATAAATTTATATCTTTTTGGTCTTTCAATAAAACAAACTTTGTTTTTCAGCTTCAACCTAAGGTGAAGCCAGCTACTTTATTACAGATAATTCTAAATAAAAGTTGGATTGTTAAGCAATAAATTAGAAGATTTTGAGAGAAATACATATACATTTGCAATTATGAAACAACTACTGAAATTTTAAAAATGAAGATTACGTTTAAATCATACACAAGCTTGTCTTGAAGTAACCAACACGCAGTTATATACAATGTCATAACATTCTAGGAGAAGTAATTAACCAAAGTTTCTATAATTTAATTAGTTGGGAAGAAATTGAAAGCATTCTCTGGGACTGCTTCATAATTATACATTTGGTGACAGACTTTGAATCAAAAAATGCTCCCATACTCCTCAAACTTCTGCAGTTATTTCGACGCTGTCAATAGTGAAGAGAAATCACAAAGATGACCAGATCAAGAGGTGAGTTTTAGAAATAAAGAAGTTTAGAGTTCCAAAGGTAGTTTATTTTTCTATTTTACTCCATTAATCCTTCTATCAATCTCTGTCTGATGGTGTCATAAAAATTGAACCCAGATACATATGCTACCAACACAAGGCAACATAAGTGGTTATGGGGGAATGTACAGATGGTGAAGCAGCAAAGCCCACAATGATGTTTGGATGCAACAATGGTCACTGCAGCCACCTGAGCAAGATCTCCCTGAGCTTATTTTTCTTCATTTGCAAAATTGAGCCTATAATAAATACAATCTATCCTAAAGGATTTTTTTGAGAATTAATAAAATCAGAATACATGTAAAATATTTAAGTGCCTAACATACTACACACTTGCCATAATTAGGAAAATATTTTTCTTATTATTTTGCAAGCGCTTTTCTGTGTTTTTGTTCCAAATAATTGACTTTAATTAAAATTCAAAGCCAAAATAGAAAGTCAGCACTATATCACTTAAAACTGCTGAGAAAAATACTGAAAGATGAACAGAATTTTGTAATAGTCCTCATATCAAAATGTCCTTTAACTGTGCCCAGACTCCTAAGCTGAGACTAACTTGCACCTTCTAATATCCTATACAATAGATAGAAGGCTTACTAGGTAAGGCTGTATTATGTGTCTGATATCAGACACCTGGATGTTCCCCAATAACCAGAAAACATCTCAATCTGACCCATTCAATTATAGGGGTGAGTACTTCTGCCAAAAAGAAAAAAATGTATTTGGTATTAACTATAGCAGAAATAACTCTTACATATAAGCTGATATATGCCTAAAATAAAACATATCCATCAAAAAGTGGGCAATGGACATGAACAGAAACCTTTCAAAAAAAAGACAAAATAATGGCCAATAAATATATGAAAAATGGTCAACATCTCTAATCATCAGGGAAATGCAAATAGAAACTGTAATGAGATATCACTTATCTCAATAAGAATGGCCTTTATCAAAAAGTCCCAAAACAATAAATGTTGGCATGAATGAGGAGAGATAGGAACACTCCTATGCTGCTGGTGGGACTGCAAACTAGTTCAACCTCTGTGGAAAGCAATATGGAGATACTTTAAAGTGATACAAGTAGATCTACCATTTGATCCAGCAATCCCACTACTGGGTATCTACCCAAAAGAACAAAAGACACTCTATAAAAAAGACACCTGCACTCGAATGTTTATAGCAGCACAATTCACAATTGCAAAGTTGTGGAAACAACCCAAGTTCCCATCAATACATGAGTGGATTAATAAAATGTGGTTAGTATACCATGGAGTACTATTCAGCTCTAAGAAACAATAGTGATATAGCACCTCTTGTATTTTCCTGGATAGAGCTGAAACCCATACTACTAAGTGGAGTATCCCAAGAATGGAAAAACAAGCCACCACATATACTCACCAGAAAATTGGTGTAAACTGATCAGCATGTAAGTGGACACATAGGAATCACATTTGCTGGGTATTGGGCAGGTGGGAGGGGGGAGGAAGGGATGGGTATATACATATGTAATGAGTGTGAGGCTCACTCTCTGGGGGATGGTCACGCTTAAAGCTCTGACTCAAGGGGGGAAGGGGTCAAGGGCAATATATGTAACCTTAACATTTGTACCCCCATAATATGCTGAAATAAAAAAAAGGAAGAAAAAATAAAATTAGGAAAGGCACAAAAAATATGATCATGATAAAAGTTATAGAATAATATTTTGTTTAGTCTCATATTTTGGTGATTAATGTAGATTTTAGGAATTTAAAGTAGATTCTGAAATAACTGCTGAATTCTGACAGATAAAACATGAAACAATAATATTTAAAAATCATTTCTGAGGACACATGTATCCAGTGAATCAACCCAGTCATTACAAATTTGTTGGTCTTTCTGTTCATATAATTAAGCTATTGCTATCTGAGTAGTTAAAGAGCTAACCAATGTGTCAACCAGAATTTACATAGACAGTACCTCTTTGCTTTCTGGTTATAAAAGCATATGAGTTAGAAGTTACTAGATATTTGTAGAATGAAAATGACAGGTAGTTCTTACATCTTGAGAGGAAACTAGGTCACGATATAAATTAAGTAGGGCATTTGCAAATTGATTCTAATGGCATATTATGAAAGCCAATATAATAACATCATCATCATTAAAAATAGTCTTAACAGAAAGTAGTAGCCTAAACAGCATTAGAAATTCTGTCCATCCTTTGGTCATTAAATGTATTCAGAATACTAATGTTAGTCTAGTACATTGAAAATTTATTATTTACACACACACACACACATACACACACACACACACAGCCCTTAAAACACACAGGAACACAAATGCCCTGGGTAATTATTTAGATTAGACAAGTTCATCAAACTCTCATGTCTAGAAACTTAGAATCTAACATTTTAGGTAGGGAAGGGACAATCAAGTATTCTGACAGTTAAACTATTATCTTCATTTTATAGATTAGAAAACTAAAGTCCAGACATGGGAAGAGACTTTGGAGACATCTCTCAAGACCCAATAAGGATGAGGACTTCAGTTTTTTCTGTTAACTAATGCTGTATTCTTCTTTGCAAGATATAAAATTCTGATTAGAAGTATTATCTATATGACTTCTATTCTGTAATTTAACTACAAAATAAATGTTATCTCTTATTTTTGTCTCTTATGATTTTGATGAAGGGTAATAAAAAAACAAAACCTATCATCATTATTGAACTACTTAAAATAATTTTCAGTATTTTGAACATTTCTTATAAATAGTTAATGCTTAGTAGTTTATGACTCAAAGGATGAAATGAAAATCTTCAGAGATTAGTCTAGATTGTTATAAAGTCTGCTTAAATTAAGCCATTTGAACCACCCACTTTTTGATTAGTAGAATTACATTATATAGGTTTAGATATTATATTCCATTCAAATAGAGAAGGTCCCTCCTACGAAATTTTTTCCCCTTTTGAAGCAGTAATGATAGGACTTAACTGTCTTAACGCCCTGATCCCATTAAGAGACATAGGTGCAATGTTGTGAATTACCTCATCGAGGCATCATTGATGTGTCCGAGTATCTTGATGTCAAAAATCACTTTTCCTGTCACATCCATTTAATCTACATCAGTCCCATACAGTCCTCTCACTGTCATATGCATTGTGAAATATTACTGATGATGATAACAATATTACTGATGATGATATTTGGGGCATGAGGAGCCCAAAGTATGTCAAGACTGATGAGCCGCATGCTCAAAAAAGAGGACATATGAAGTTCAATTATTCACATCATGAGTCCTTCTGTAGAGAAAAGAGCAGGCTCCCGAGCAGGGCCAAACACGGTTTGAGAGAATAGGGAAGGGAGAATAGCTTGACTTTGATTGTGGTTTGAGAGCATGGGAGCCAGGACTTGTGTATTTGAGTCCCATCAGTACCAAAAGAGGGGCCAGCCTGCTTGTCCAGGCGTGGAGCAAAGGAGGAGAAAGAATGGTAGAGCTAGAAATCAGCAGTCCAACAAAAACATAATCATATTTTTAGATATGTTACCGTGGGGTATAAAAGTCTATAGGAAATTAAATGTAGGATATTTATTTTAATGAATGACTAAAATGTCACTATTTTTTTTCCAGAGTTTTATATGTGTCCTTTAAGGGCAAAGCCTGAAGATAGAATCACAATCTTGCTCTAAAAGCAAATATTTGGCAGTGTAGGAATGTGTACGCAATGACAATTTTCTTTTAATGACTTTATATCTTCCATTTGGGATACAAAATATAAATCTCTTGAGAGAGAGAGGAGGCCTGTGAGAACAAATCAAAGAGCATATCAATAAAACATACCGAATGTGCACACACACACACACACACACACGCATACACCCCCCTACACAAACATGTTCGCATTTTAAAAAGTAAGCTATTCTTTTCTGTGATTTGCAATACTCATCTGCAGAATGTGTCATTAGCTAGAAATAAAACACATTTGAAAGCCAGAGAAATATGGTTTGCTGATGATGATTTAAATTAAATTTAAATAATTTGGTTATTTTTCTGGGTTTCTTGAATATTTATAAATATGATGGGTGAAATATTTGCATTTTTCAGTATAAAGCAATAAGGCATTTAAAGGTTAGGTAGAGTTAAAAAATTTGGTTCAGTGAAAGAATAACAGGTAAGATTAATTAATAGTCCATTAAAAAGTTATGCTAAAATATTCTTGGTATAATAGTAAAAAATTAAGATAGTGAATCACTATTGGGACAATGTAATAAATATTTTGTAGGTTGAGTAATTTAGAATAATTTGATGTCAATAAATTTGAAAGAGAATTTAAAGAAATAAGTGGATAGCTCATTAAAATAACTTTTGGTAATATTATTATGTGAATTTTGTTCTGTAACTCAGTAGAAGTTTAAATAATTGAAGAGTGTTGCTACAATCTATTCATGCACATCTAATTCATCTAAAAGGCTTATTATTGCTTGCTTTCATAAATCTGAAAAAGAAGAATAAGAATGATGCTGACCACTGCTTCTTTCGAGCAAGTATATCATATTCAGCCATGATTAATGAACTTATTGAAAAAATAAGTGACAATTATTTAATTAAGAGATGCATTTGTAATAACATTTTACTTTTTTTAGTTTTTATGTTTATTAATGATTTTTCAAAAATTTTGTTTTTGTTCTATACTGATAACAATTGTGGTTATGGTTGAATCCTAAAATTATAATTTAGAAATTAAATTTTTATAATAAGTAAAAAATAACATTTAATCCAAGTTTCATGAGCATTAGATGCTAAATCAGACAATGTCGGTGTCCAGCCCTTGTCTCTTGGCCCACCTCATGGTACAGTTTGGTGGACAGGCCCCATGCACACTGACAGTGTCTGGCCTCAAGACTTGTATCTCTCTGACTTAGCGTTTCCTCTGGCTACAGGAGCTTGTTCGATTCAAACCTGGGAAGTCAAGGAAGTGCCTTGGAATTATGGCCTCCAGGAGAAACCTTTTGCCAGTGAGGCAAGAAGATGGATAAATAAGACATATGTCTTGCCTTTCAATGAAATAATTACCATTTATATAATAGTCTCTCAAAGCAATTTCAGCAGAATTGAGCTAGTTTTGTCCATATCAGTGACCTACTCATGACCTCATGAACTTACTCTTTCCTTCCCTGCCCTTCTTCACTTCCCAAATCCTTCACGATGCTTCCTGGAAAGAAATGTGGCAATTTTTTTATATTTAACATATCATTAATTCCAATATGATTTAATTATAACATCTTAAATTTCAATAATGGAATATTATAGAAGTCAACGAAAACGTAAAAGGAAATATACATTTTCAAAATTATTTTAAGGAGTACGTGAATAGGATCACTGTGAAATAAAAAGCATCTTGTCTGTTTGGAAAGAAGGAACCAAAATAGGATTAGAAACATCTAAAGTGAATATAGGACAAGGGCATAATAAAACAGTTTACATGGTGGAAGAAAATAACATGTCTCTTTCATTTGACTTTTCCATTCTCTATTTCTACCTTTGCTTTTGGGAAAGCAGATATTGTAGGGAAAGGGTGAGGGAGGAAGAGAACATCAATGAAATGATGTGGTTTGGTAATAAGGATGTTTTCAACCAGATGCCTGAGGATGGGAGAGTCTCTGGGATGTGGCTGACAAACAAAAGAATTTCAACATTAACAATGAATAACTTAGGTGGTTTGTGACAATTCTCTGGAGTTGACAGAACTTCTTATAAGGACTAGTCACTGGCAGTATGGCCACGCGTTACTGGGAAGAGGTAAGGAAGGTAGTGAAGTCATCAAAAGAGTTGCTTCTCCCATTGTCAACATGATTCACTGTCAGTTATTAACTAAACATTCTCTTTTATAGATATGTTTATCAAAATTCAATATAAAGTTAATGGGTTATTGGGGGAATAAAAGGGTAGTATTCATTTTATTTTTAATAGTGTATTACAATGTAATTCTGACATGATTGTTTCATAAAATGCAGCTATAGATCATCTGAATTCAAACCATAAATTGGCAAGGTAATTATCTATGATGTGCTTATGTTATTTGGCAAAAACTATCCCTTGCTACTAGTTATTATAAGTGATGTTGATGATGTTGAGATGAATATTCTTAAATTACATCTATTTAAAGATCTTGGCAAAGGCAAGGACAAGAGGGTACATTATAAAGTTTAGTGTTGTGATGATAAAAGATGTGCTTATTAATATTCACCAGACTGACAGGAATTAACAGAGGAATGCAGCAGCTGATTCAAAAGTATCCTAACCTTGCATTTTCTGAAATGGATTAAATACAAATATACTGCCTTTGTATGATTAAAAGTATGTTACTTTATTCCTGATTTCCTAGCACAGCTCTGCAAATGACTTTCTGGCATTTGTATTTTGGCAAATAGGACCATGGGGAAGCTAATCTTTGATGATCTTCCATATGTATCTCATTATGCATTAATAGACGGTTTTATTTGCCAAGTAAAAGAGAAATGTAATATTTTTAAGAATTAAAGATTAAATTTTATCAAGATAATATAGTCTATCTGATCCTAATTATTATCAGGAAGGCTCACACTAAACATAGCAATCTAGGTAATTTCCTACATGGCTAAGCAAAATATTCGAGATGCATAAAATAAGGTCCTAACAATCTAGTTATTACTTATCATAGGCAAGTTTAACATGAGTGGTTCTTATATGAAATTCACCCTTACTTTATAACTATAGATAAATGAAAAATATGATGGCAATAAGTAGAAATGGTTGAAAAACTATAATTTTGCTATTCAGATATTAGCAGTTTCCCAGTGGCTCAATGGAGAGGATAAATATTATCTAATATTTGGGACTTTTTTCTTACTCAATATACTGTTTAATATAGCCCCAAATGATAATAAGAAAAATCTAGTTGAATTGTGTCATGTGTTATACTGTGTATTTTTATGCCCTGCCATTTGCTATCTGTAAACTTAGTCAAATTGCTTGGCTATTCTCGGACACAGGTGTTTCTTCTGCAAGACAGAGATTCTCACACACACCTTGGCTTCCTAATTTATTTATTTTTCTTGTTTTTTATAATTTCAGCATATTATGGAGGTACAAATTTTAAGGTTTCAAATAATGCCCTTGCCCCCCTCCCTCCACAAGTCTAAGCTTCAAGCGTGACCATCCCCCAGACGGTGAACATCTCACTCATTATGTATGTATATATCCACCCCCCTCTCCCCTGCCACCTGCCCAATACCCAATTAATGTAGTTCCTATGTGTCCACTTAGGCTGATCAGTTAATACCAGTTTTCTGGTGAGTATATGTTGTGCTTGTTTTTCCATTCTTGGGATACTTCACTTAGTAGTGTGTGTTTCAGCTCTATCCAGGAAAATATAAGATGTGCTATATTACCGTTGTTTCTTAGAGTTGAGTAGTACTCCATTAAAAGTGTTCTTTATACTTTTTTATTAGGACACTTTTATATTATGACCTAAAGAACCCTGTTTTATTTGAGTTTTATTTGTCAATACTTACCTCATTAAACATTAAAACAAAACATTGTGAATGTTTATTTAGTACTTTATTTGAAAATAATAAAATAATTCTACTACATGTTATCATAACATCTTAGTTTTATGTAAAATAATTGTTTCCCAAAAGAAAACTAAAATTGTGAGGAAAAAAACTGCAATTGCTTTACATTTTTTCAAATGTATTTAAGTTCTAGCTTAATAAAAGACAGCTGAATTCTCATATCTGCTTTGCATTAAACTTGTTACAATAGGTTGGGATATAGAAAGAAAATTTGGCTTCACACAGATACAGTTAGATAAAAGGAGGGGTATCATAAGGGCCTTTTCAAGTAATTATTAATAGTCTTCTTTGATAAGTAGTAGTTATTTTTTTATTTCAGCATATTATGGGGGTACAAATTTTAAGGTTTCAATAAATGCCCTTTCCCCTCTTCCCCCCACAAGTCTGAGTTTCCAGCGTGACCATCCCCCAGATGGTGCACATCTCACTCATTATGCATGTATATACCCACTACCCTCCCCCCTCCCACCTGCCCTATACCCAATTACTGTAGTACCTATGTGTCCACTTAGGTGCTGCTCAGTTAATACCAGTTTGCTGGTGAGTATATGTGGTGTTTGTTTTTCCATTCTTGGGATACTTCACTTAGTAGTATGGGTTCCAGCTCTAACCAGGAAAATATGAGATGTGCTATATCACCATTGTTTCTTAGAGCTGAATAGTACTCCATGGTATACAAATACCACATTTTATTAATCCATTCTTGGATTGATGGGCACTTGGGCTGTTTCCACAGTCTTGCGATTATGAATTGTGCTGCTATAAACATTCGGGTGCAGGTGTCTTTTTTGTAGAGTGTCACTGGATCTTTTGGGTAGA
>VSMD01078523.1:0-46955 GCA_008750895.1 Mirza zaza
GTCTACACTGACTCAGGTCTCTCATGAGGCTGCAGCCAGCCCGTCTACACTGGCTCAGGTCTCTCATGAGGCTGTAGCCAGCCCGTCTACACTGGCTCAGGTCTCTCCTGAGGTTGCAGCCAGCCCGTCTACACTGGCTCAAGTCTCTCCTGAGGTTGCAGCAAGCCTGTCTACACTGACTCAGGTCTCTCATGAGGTTGCAGCCAGCCCGTCTACACTGGCTCAGGTCTCTCCTGAGGTTGCAGCCAGCCCGTCTACACTGGCTCAGGTCTCTCGTGAGGTTGCAGCCAGCCTGTCTACACTGGCTCAGGTCTCTCATGAGGCTGCAGCCAGCCCGTCTACACTGGCTCAGGTCTCTCATGAGGCTGCAGCCAGCCCGTCTACACTGGCTCAGGTCTCTCCTGAGGTTGCAGCCAGCCCGTCTACACTGGCTCAGGTCTCTCATGAGGCTGCAGCCAGCCTGTCTACACTGGCTCAGGTCTCTCCTGAGGTTGCAGCCAGCCCGTCTACACTGGCTCAGGTCTCTCCTGAGGTTGCAGCCAGCCTGTCTACACTGGCTCAGGTCTCTCATGGGGTTGCAGCCAGCCTGTCTACACTGGCTCAGGTCTCTCGTGAGGTTGCAGCCAGCCTGTCTACACTGAGCCCCAGTCGTGGGAAGGCTCACAGGGAGGCCCGGAGAATCCATTTCTGGTCTCCCTATGTGGTTGTTGACAGGGCTCTGAGGATCCACTTCTGAGCTTCTGAGTGTGTATGGTTGCTGGCAGGCCTTCGAGTTTTTGCCACGTAGACCTCGTCCTAGGCCGCCCACGGGGCGTGACAATGGAGGTCTGAAAAAGAGAGGGAGAGAAAGCGAGCATGCCAGAAAGAGACTAATTCGGAAGCCGCAGTCTTCTTAGTATCTAATCTTGGAGGTGACACTCCGTCTTCACTTCCTGCCGCAACTAACCTTTAAAAGCAAATGAGTGAGTCTTGGCCCAGCATCAAGGAGAAGGGGTGACACGGGGGACATTCTCATCAGGAGGTGGGACCTTGGGGGGCATCTGACAAGTTGCCCAGCACAGGTAGACTCACTTGCCTTCCTGCAGGTGCTGTCTCTCCGCCTCCTTAGAAGGTTTCTTTTCTGGGTTGGTAGGCCCAGTGGTATATTCCAGGTGTCCTCAAACTGCGGCCCGAGGGCCACATGTGGCCACCGAGGACATTAATCCGGCCCTCCTCCGGGTGTTTTTGCTGCCGCTGCCTGTCCTGCTTAGCAGCCGACTCGTCCCAGGCCCACAGTGCGCACTCTCCAACGGTCTGAGGGACAGTGACCTGGCCCCCTGTTTACAAAGTTTGAGGACCCCTGGTCGAAATTCTAGGGGGAGGCCTGGAGCACAACTACGTGGGAACTCAGTACGTTTTGTCCACCCCTCTCTGGATCGTCACACATTTTGTCTTGGTGCCTCTAGTCTTCATCCTCCATCTTCCCTAACTTGTCACCGAAGGGCGCCCTGGACTGCAGTGACTGAATGAATAGAGACTTCTTCTTCAGCCAAGACATCCCATCGCAAAAGTGCTGCTGAAGGTCGGCAGGGAGGGGACTTTCTGGAACAGGCTTGGATTCCAACCCCAGCTGCATCGCTTCGCCAAACCTCCGTTTTCCTAATCTGTGAAGTGGGGACAAGAATTGTCTACTCAAACGGTTCTCACGAAGGTGGAATGAGAGAACACGCATGTGAAGCAGTTGGCACAGAATCTGGCAGGTGGCAGACACTCGGAGGGTGTCAGTGACTCTGAATCGTTGCTTCCTTATTAATTTCACTGCTGCTATCTATTTGGAAGTAGGAATCAACATAGCAAACGAGTTTCTTTCCCAGATAATCCTGTCTGTCAAGTCGTGTCTGAGCTACCGCAAATCCTTTTACTAATGAAGAAAAGGGGACATGTATTTTGACTTTGTGTAACTGTAATCCTTTTAGCAATTGGGAGATAATCTCTCAGTAAATAGGGAACGCGGAGCATACTTGGGCTAATGAAGTTTTGTCTAAATGGTCAAATATTTAGCATGCCCGATACAAGCGAGACTCAGCCCTCAGTGCTCTCTGGAGTGTGTGTTCCCCACCTCACCCGCGACACGTGTGCCGGCTTCCAAATGTGCACCAGCCTCGCCAGCGCTTCCAGCCTGAAGGCAGTCCCAATTCTTCACACATGCGCACACGCTGGGAAACGACGAACAGCAGTTTTAAAAACACGTCGCAGAAATGCCAGTTTCCAGATGGATTTGTTTTGCGACAGGGTTCGTTAGCGCTTGATGCACGCGGTAGCGGGTGGAGCGGAGAGCGGAGCGGGTGCTTGCACTCATGCAGGGTGAGCCTGCCAAGGAATGGGTGGCCAAAAAGGGACTGAGAAAATGCAGCAAGCACTCACAGAATCTTCCGAAGGTAACTCATGCAAGCTGCGGAGAGAAAGGCAAAGGCAGGCACCAAAAAAGGCCTGCAAGCTGGTGGGTAAACGTTAACCCTTTTTAACATCAAAACTGTAAAATAAAGCTGCGATTTAGTTCTCTCCGAGACTGCCTGTTTCGTTGCTGTCTGGCTAAATACGTGTAGGAGAACAAAATCTATTAGACCAGGCGTCCTCAAACTCCGGCCCGCGGGCCACGTGTGGGGTGGTTTTGCCCGTTTATTTTTTTTTCACTTCAAAATAAGATATGAGCAGTGTGCATAGGAATTTGTTCGTAGTTTTATTTTTTAAACTATAGTCCGGCCCTCCAACGGTCTGAGGGACAGTGAACTGGCCCCCTGTTTAAAAAGTTTGAGGACCCCCCTGCATTAGACGGTCCCCTTGCCTTCTCTTCCTTTCTTTTTCAAAACAATGACATTTCTTGGGAAAGGCACCGCCCAAGAAGATAGAAAAGTGTTTAGAAGGATTCCTTCTCGAGCAGGAAATCCAGACTTCCTTTCTGGATTCAGACATGCTCTAATTTTAACCCTGAAAACGTGGAGATCCAGTTTGCTCTTTTCCTGTCCCGCAGACAGGTTGCCTTTCCCTATGAGACGCTCAAAAAGTGGTGGTAAAATAGCGGACGGTGACTCCTGGGAGTCGCTCTGGGCTGTTGGAATTGGTGGTGCTGATGCCGTCTCTGCTGGTGACTGCACATGTGACATCGGAAGGGTGGCTGCCCTCTGCTTCCTTCTCCTCATCCAAGAAACATGTGCCTCGTTGGGTTTCTGTGATGATCGTGGCATAATCCATTGAGTCTATAAACTTTTTTTTTTTTTTTTTTTTGAGACAGAGTCTCGCTTTGTTGCCCAGGCTAGAGTGAGTGCCGTGGTGTCAGCCTTGCTCACAGCAACCTCCAACTCCTGGGCTCAAGCAATCCTCCTGCCTCAGCCTCCCGAGTAGCTGGAACTACAGGCATGCGCCCCCACGCCCGGCTAATTTTTCCTATGTATTTTTAGTTGGCCGATTAATTTCTTTCTATTTGTAGTAGAGACGGGGTCTCGCTCTTGCTCAGGCTGGTCTCGAACTCCTGACCTTGAGCAATCCGCCTACCTCGGCCTCCCAGAGTGCTAGGAATACAGAGAGCCACCGCGCCCCAGCCAAGTCTATAAGCATTTATTGAGCAACTACTATGTGCCAGGCCTGATCCCAACAGCGGAGATACAGGGAAGGCCAGGACGAAATCCTTGCTTTCACGGAGCTTGTAGTCGAGTGGAGAAGACAGACAATCAAATGAAAAATAAAGGTCTAAGTTACGCAAACATTTCTTTAGAATAAATACTTGCAGAATTAATTGCTGTCGTATTGACAAAATCACTCTTAATAGCGTCTGCTCCCTGTTTCCCCTCCCACTGGCAAATGAGGATTCTTGACGCCTGTATCCCCACCAACTCTTAGCATTATCCAACTTTGTGATTTTTCCGGGCATATAGATTAAATTTGATGTTTTTCTAATTAGCAATGATATTGAAGTCTCTTCATGTTGTACTAGTATTCCCTCTATTGTAAATTGCCTGTTCATATCCTTTGATAATTTTCCCATGGGAATTGACATTAGAAATTATATTATTGATTATTGATTTTTATATATAAATTATTATATATAAATATAATAAACAAATATAAACAAGAAACAACAATAACATAATAAATAAATATAAATATATAAATTATTATTATTGATTCAAAGGAATTTCTTGTGTGTTCTAGACCTGTGCTGTCAACATGGTATCTGTTAACCCATGTGGCTTTTCAGCACTTGAAGTGTGGCTAGGTTTCTGCATGGAGACATGCCATAAGTATAAACTACACATGGGGTTTTGTAGATTTCGTAATTTAAATGTGTAAAATAATCTCACCAGTCATTTTTACCAGAATTACACATTGAAATGATTGATGAAAGCAACATACATTATTAAAATTAATTTTATCTGTTTTTTAATTTTCTTTTTTAGCGTGGCTATTAGAACAGTAAAAAAATTACCTATGTGTCTTTATTATACTTCTATTGGACAGTGTTACATACAAATCCCTTGTTGGTTTAAACATTGCAAATATCTTTCCTGATCAGTCGTAGATCTATTAACTTTGCTCATGGTGACCTGTGTTGTAATCACATTCTTCACTTATTTTGCCCTGTGGGCACTGCTTTTGAAGTTTAAAGAAGTCCTTCTCCACGCCTAGGTCAACAAAGATATTTTTACTACATTTTTCTCTTACTACTTTTATTGTGGTAGCTTTCACATCCTTTCTATGTGGTGTCCCATCAGGATTCAGGTTTATTCTTCTTCGGATTGAGTTTTATTTTTCTACATGTGATGAGCCAGCTTTCCCCAACGACATCTGCTAAGCTGTCTGTCTTTTTCCCTATTGATCTGTGCTGTTCTCCTCGGTTATTGTGTATTAGCGACTGCACTATTGTATTGTACGTATTGGATATATACAATATAGCATATGTTGGTGTGTTATTGTATATTAAGTTCTCCTATGTGAAATTCAGTGTAATTAGTTGACAACATTGACACTTTGGGAGATTCCACGTAAGACTTTGGATTTCTAGTCTCCCTGGAGAAACTGGAAGGTCTGGCAGTACTGGGCTTGCTTTTCCCAAGTGGTGGTCAACATCTGCCCCTGAGCAAGGGCTGCTTCTTCAGGGGGCAGGACAGCACGCTGCCCTGCTGTCCTCAACAATTCCCAGTGGCTCCTGGCACCGCAGCTGAGGCTCAGCCTCCATGTCTCGTGGCCTGAGCTTTGCAGTTTTTCTGATGGCAGAGTTGAGAGGAAATGGGAAAACCTGAATCCTCTGCGTCTCTCAATGGTGGGGAGAGATTGCAAAAGTCTACTTGGTGCCTTTCCATTGCTTTACTAGCTCCACTGGTATTTGAGTTTGTCTCTTTGTCTAGACTAATATATATATTTTTATTTCAACATATTATGTGGATACATATTTTAAGGTTTCGAATAATGCCCTTGTCTCCTCTCCCCCCACAAGTCTGATCTTCAAGCCTGACCATCCCCAAGACGGTGCACATCTCACTCATTGTGTATGTCTATACCTGCCCCTCCTCCCAATACACAATTACTGTAGTTCCTATGTGTCCACTTAGGTGCTGCTCAGTTAATACCAGTTTGCTGGTGAGTACATGTGGTGCTTGTTTTTCCATTCTTGGGATACTTCACTTAGTAGAATGGGTTCCAGCTCTATCTAGGAAAATACAAGAGGTGCTAGATCACCATTGTTTCTTATGGCTGAATAGTACTCCATGGTATACATATACAACATTTTATTAATCCATTCATGTATTGATGGGCACTTGGATTGTTTCCACAGCTTTGCAATTGTGAATTGTGCTGCTATAAACATTCGAGTGCAGGTGTCTTTTTTGTAGAGTGTCATTGGATCTTTTGGGTAGATGCCCAGTAGTGGGATTGCTGGATCCAATGGTAGATCCACTTGTGTCGCTTTGAGGTATCTCCATATTGCTTTCCACAGAGGCTGAACTAGTTTGCAGTCCCACCAGCAGTGTAGGATAGACTAATATTTTTAATGCTATATGAAATCCCTTTTCAAGTGGAATTAACTGGGATGCCACGTGGCACACGTTGGCAGGACGGTGGGCTTCCTGGGCGCGTGAGCTGTGCAGTTTGCACAGGCTCCCGTGTTCAGGAGGGCCCCGTGCTTGGGCCAAAGTTCTGCTGTCACCATCCTACACTTTTGGATAATTTAATTTTTAACCTGATGTTTTGTAAGTGAAGTTAGAGAAGACGAAGGAGCATGCCCCTGAGCAGAGCAGATGAGCATAGTGTATGAGTCGTCCGTTCCTTGTTGCCCATTTGCATATAGGATCGGATGTCGCCCCATCAGCATGGGGTTCTGGCGGGCCCACCATGTGTGCAAGACCAAGGGTAATCAAAGCCACTGCGAGGCACGTCACATCTATGACTGAGTGAGCAGGGGATGAGGGTCCACACTTTTCACTGGAATCAGAACCTGCTTCTCACACGGAGAGAAGGCAGTGGAATTCTAAGAAGCACAAGTGACTGAGGAATCCTATCATATCTATTTTTTTTTTACTGTTTTAGATATATATTTTATTATTTTTTTATTTTAGCATATTATGGGGGTACAAGTGTTAAGGTTAAGTATATTGCCCATGCCCCCCTTCCCCCCTCGAGTCAGAGCTTCAAGCGTGACCATCCCCCAAACGTTGCACATCTCACTCGTGTTTATATACACCCCTCCTCTCCTCCCCCTCCCACCCTCCCAACACCCGATAAATGTGATTCCTATGTGTCCACTTAGATGTTGATCCGTTAATAACAATTTGCTGGTGAGTCCATGTGGTGCTTGTTTTTCCATTCTTGGGACACTACACTTAGTAGAATGGGCTCCAGCTCTAGCCAGGAAAATATAAGAGGTGCTAGATCACCGTTGTTTCTTAAAGCTGAATAGTACTCCATGGTGTACATATACCACATTTTATGAATCCACTCATGTATTGATGGGCACTTGGGTTGTTTCCACAGCTTTGCAATTGTGAATTGTGCTGCTATAAACATTCGAGTGGAGGTGTCTTTTTTGTAGAGTGTCATTGGATCTTTTGGGTAGATGCCCAGTAATGGGATTCCTGGATTAAATGGTAGATCCACTTGTATCGCTTTAAGGTATCTCCATATTGCTTTCCACAGAGGTCGAACTAGTTTGCAGTCCCACCAGCAGTGTAGGAGTTTTCCTCTCTCTCCGCATCCACGCCAGCATTTATTGTTTGGGGACTTTTTGATAAAGGCCATTCTCACTGGAGTTAAGTCATATCTATTCTTACTTCTGTTACTTCTCTGTATCAGGCCAACCACAAATGCTGAAAATGATGAAAAAAAAAAAAAAAAGGAAAGGGAAAGATAAATCAACTTGTAGTTCCTTTTCCTTGTGATCCTTCCTTACTTACCTGTAAGCCACTAGTAGAGAGTATTGGAAGAATACGTGCATTTCAAGAAGTAAAATAAAACACAGTTGAGTTAGTTTTGGGCAGCATTCCCATTGTTTTAGTAAGAACAAAATATATACACATGTACAGGCTATGACATATAAATTGCTTAATTTCAGTGATTTTGCATATGAGTTAAGTGCTCTTATATTTGCATTTAAAACTGCATTCCTTATCCAATAGAGAAATAAGTGGTACAATTCATGCTAATAATATAAAATTTTAATTTTTCTTTACCTAGCATAACATTAAAAACCAAATAAGAAAAGCCACCATGACGAGTTAAGAGAGAAACCACAGAAGAAAGGAAAGAGTTTTGTATTTTAATACTGTCAGTAAGGAAAAACTTTTTTTCTCTACCCTCTTATATTTATTGTTTGGGGGCCTGCAAATTAAACTGACAAAAGACAGATAAGCAAAGGAAAAGACAGATTTTTATTTACGTAGTTTGCAGGAGCTCCCAGCAATATATGACTGAAAGAAATGGCAAGAATGTGGATCTTCTGCCTGAGGTCCTCAAGCTTTGTAAACAGGGGGCCAGTCACTGTCCCCTCAGACCGTGGGAGAGTGCGCACTGTGGGCCCGGGACGAGTCGGCTGCTAAGCAGGACAGGCAGCGGCGGCAAAAACACCCGGTGGTAGGCTGGATAAATGTCCTCTGTGGGCCACATGTGGCCCTCGGGCTGTAGTTTGAGGACACCTGGTATACCATCGTATAAGGGAATAGGGTAGAATTTCAAGGGACAATAAATGGTGGGAAATGACTGAGACATATATGGGGGATATTAATGGAAGGTTGTTACCAAGCAGTCAAAGGGCACATGGAAGCCAGTACCATGTTGCTGGCCTTTGAGAAGAAAGCTTTACTGCAAGTAGACTGGCAAGGAGACAGAAAGAAAAATTCAAGTTTGTCTCCCCAAGCTTGGTGATGCATCGGGTTTTATAAGTATAGGGTAATGAGGTGTGATCTGATTGGCTCTTGCAACAGGGTGATGGCAGGAGGCGTATTCTGATTGGACCATGCTGAAGGGTGTTGCCAGGGCTCGACCTGATTGAATCCTGGATCCTGCCAGGTGGTGACTGCATCTTAATTCATCATTGCTCCTCCTTCTGAGCATGCTTGGTTCCACCCATGGTTGCACGCTTGGTTCATCTGGGCATGCTCAGCTTGTGTGACCTTCAACCTGGGGGTCCATGGCAACTGAAAAACAACTCACAACTGTGTAACACAGAAGTTGAGCCAGATTGGTCTGGTGCAGTTAGGAGGTGAGGTTTGTTTTAACCAAGTTTGCTTATGAAATTTCTCAAATTTCCCAAGCATGGACTTCTCATCCCTGGTGACCTAGAGTCACTCTTTCCCTTTGGTACAAGAGTCCTCCCCTGAGGGGGGGATTTATGGCGGTGGATGAGGGAGGCTATGTTTTAGGCAGAAAAGGTGAGTTCAAACAAAGCCTCTTTCTTCCCGTATCTGTTGATTTCCAAATGTCTTCAGCTCAAAATATTTTTATGCCTACAGTGGTGTATATTCTAGATCCCTTCAAAACTCATGCACTTTTTCCCTACTTTTATAACAAGAGGCATCGCATTTTCATTTTGCATTGGACCCTTCCGATTATGTAGCTGGTTGTGGAAATAGGGTGGGCGGGTCTAGAAAAATCCAGAATCCCACCTAGTAAGCCTGCCTCTATCATGTGCTGGTAGAATACTGGGCCTCTACTGATTTAGACCAATAAACTGGTTGGATTTTCCCCTGGCTTTCTTTTTTGTTTCATTTTGTGTTTCTTTTTTTTCTTTTCTTTTTTTAGAGCAAGAACCATACGTTCAGTAAGGAACAGAACATTCCTTGCCTGCAAGGCTGCAGGTTGCAAACTCCAGGGGGCGCCATCCATAGAGATGTTGCCCCCTAAAAGTTGTGCAGCCCAGTGGCCCCTCATTTCTTTTATAGTAAAGCCACACGGAGGGGTCATCAGAAATTTGGTAACAGAAGCCAATGTTAGACTTTTAAGCTTCAATTCTCTTCTTCCTTCCTTGACCAACTCCAATGCCATTGCTTCCAATTCCTCTCCTTCATTTCAATTTAAGTGACTTTCTCTCCCTCTTCCAAATTTCTCTGTGTTGTATTTCTATCCTCTTTTTTAACCCACATTTTAATATTTTTTTTACTTTATAAAAAAATGTGTGTTCACTGTGGAAAATATAGATGGGCAAAAAAAAGTAAAAAGAAAGTAAAGAAAAACAAACATTTATAATTATAGCACCAGGAGCTACGCATTGTTAATCTTTTGATAAATCTTTTCTCTCTGCTTTATCCAAACAAACCAATGTAAAAATATTTTTTTCTTTCAAAAATGGAATCTCACTGTAAGTGATATTTGGTTAGCTGCTTTTTCACTTAATATTTTATCAACAGTTTTCCAAGTTCTTAAATATTTTCTCTAACCTCCTCTTCAATGGTTATGAACTATTCCATCATTATTAACAGGTACTTTTTTTTTAAAAGTCTAATTCTTAACTATTCCTTATTAGGACATTTTTTCACTAGAATAATGCTTTCATAAAATCCCTGTAGGCAACGCAACTTTTTTCACACCTCTATGATTATTTCCCGAATGTGTCTCCCTTGTTTAATATTATAGATGTGCAAATCCTTTCTTCTATAAACCAAACTTTGATCTTCTTGAAGTCCAAATTCAGGTTGGTGGTCCATCTTTGTTTTCCTCAGAGCACTTTAAAATTAGGGGGCCTTCTAAAATGTTTGTCAAATGAAAGAATTTGTTGGTATGCCTTCTTCCCTTTTTTTTTTTTTTGAGACAGAGTCTCACTCTGTTGCCCAGGCTAGAGTGAGTGCCGTGGCATCAGCCTCGCTCACAGCAACCTCCAACTCCTGGGCTCAAGCAATCCTGCTGCCTCAGCCTCCCCAGTAGCTGGGACTACAGGCATGCGTCACCATGCCCGGCTAATTTTTTCTATATATATTAGTTGGCCAATTAGTTTCTTTTCTATTTATAGTAGAGACGGGGGTCTCGCTCTTGCTCAGGCTGGTTTCGAACTCCTGACCTAGAGCAATCCTCCCGCCTCGGCCTCACAGAGTGCTAGGATGACAGGCGTGAGCCACCACGCCCGGCCCTGCCTTCTTCCTTAAACAGAATAAAAAAGACAGCAAGGCGTGAAAAGAGGTCAAGTTAGCTGACTGCGGCTGACTTCTAAAAACTTCTCCCAGTCTTCTGCCAAGTGGGCTATCTTTGGGGTTTTCTTCCTCTTCTATCCGGTTATCTTTTTATTTTCAGAGTCAAAAACATCTGGCTGCATTTTAAATAGATGCACACAATTTATTTCACCAGCCTCTAGGCCCCAAACAGTTTCTAGATATGCATCAGTGTCTGCAATGGAAGTCAGTGGGGGCTCTGGGAGAAAGTCATCTGCCCTTGAGTGATTATGTTAAAATGATTCCCCCACACTGAATAGCATTGTTTGCATTCCATTTACTCTTTACGTTCTTAATGAGAGTGACCTCCAGCCTGAATCCACCAACTGTTGGATTCCATTATATCTTTCCAGGAGTCCCTCCTGTAATAAGGTTAACTTTAAATAACTGCATTTCCTCAAGGATGACATACAATCCAGTCTCCTTTAGAGGAAATAAATCCAAGTCCTAAGTAAATGATGCCAGGAGGAATTCTAGGAATACGGAAGTCATGCATGTGATTTTGGACGGTTCTTCCCTTCCTCCCTGCATATAAATAGTTCTTTAAAGCTGCAGCACTTCTACTAGAAGCTTCTTCTTCTGGAAGCTTCCAGAACTTCCAGGAGGTTCTGGGCCTGTCTCCTGGGTACATCAGGGCGTTCTTTATTGATGAGAGCTGAGATAAAGATACCTGTATATAGTATTATTGCTCTTGAGTCCAGAGAAACAGTATTAGAAATATTTCTAATATTGTAAATATTTCTAGTTGTGTGATCCTATCTTTTTAAATTTTATTTTATTTTAGCGTATTATGGGGGTACAAGTGTTAAGGTTACATATATTACCCATCCCCCCCCATCCCCCCTTAGGTGTTGATCCGTTAGTACCAATTTGCTGGTGAGTCCATGTGGTGCTGGTTTTTCCATTCTTGGAACACTTCACTTTAATCCTAAGCCCCCCAACCGACTGAACAGAACCCCTCTTGGTTAAGAGGACCCAAGAGAAGCCTTAAAACTGAGTTCTGGCCATGACGGGACCGGAGGTTGGGCCCTTTCCCTTGCTAACCACCACTGGACTTTTTTTCCTGAGTGTGGAACAGACACCAGCTTTTTTGAAAGACTTGCTCCACCTCCCATTTCAGGGGGACTCACCTCCCTTTTTGTGGGTTTCAACACGACGACCGACCAGCATTCCTTCCTGGTAAGTATAAGGCTGGTGAGGGCCCCACTCCCCTCCCTAGATCCAAAAGAAGAGGCTCACCAGAGCAGGCCCGCCAAGGACAAACTGCCAGGCCCCGCTGAGAGGAACCACACCCAGATGTCCACCTGGATAAGAAAGTTTTGGCTCCTGGATTCCACAAATACCGCCAGCCCCTCCTATTTCTCTCTCTTTTTTTTTTTTGAGACAGAGTCTCACTCTGTTGCCCAGGCTAGAGTGAGTGCCATGGCGTCAGCCTAGCTCACAGCAACCTCAAACTCCTGGGCTCAAGCCATCCTCCTGCCTCAGCCTCCTGAGTAGCTGGGACTACAGGCATGTGCCACCATGCCCGGCTCATTTTTTCTATATATATATTAGTTGGCCAATTAATTTATTTATAATAGAGACGTGGTCTCGCTCTTGCTCAGGCTGGTTTCAAACTCCTGACCTCGAGCAATCCTCCCGCCTCGGCCTCCCAGAAAGCTAGGATGACAGGTGCGAGCCACCGCGCCCGGCCCCTGCTATTTCTCAATGACCACCAAAGGTTGCCCCAACTCTTCCCACCAAAAGTCCCTAGCCCGGCCCAAATGGTATAAAAAGCCTCACCCCCTTCAAATGGATGTGACTTTGGGGCCCTCCTTTCTTGGGACCCCAGAACCGTGTCCGGGAGCGCTAAATAAAGCCACATGGTTTGGCCCCACTCTTTCTCTCTCTCTCTCTCTCTCTCTCTCTGTCTGTTTCTTTTGCCACCGAAAAATCTTACAGTAAGAGCCCACCGACCATAGACTGGCTGTGGTCAGGTTACAGAGGCTGAGCAAGGATATGCCTCTGTTTCCCCTTTGGATATATATACGGCCTCATTTTAATGCATTTAAATGTTTCCACCCCTAAGTCAATATGGGGCATATGTAACATGCATGTTTGCTTACTATGTGAATATTCACAGCCCTTCCTATAACCCGTTGAGTATGCATGCTTAGCCCACCCATTCAGCCTAAATTCCTGTCGTACGCTTCCTTCCTTGGAAGCGCCTGCTTCTGGTTTCTGCCCAGTCTATGCTTCTCAGCCTACAGGCTGCAGCCCTTTATAAGAAATAAAGGTCTCCTCTCCCAGTGTATGAACCTCATGGTTCTTTGGCTGACACTTTCTGCACCTATAAAGGAAAACTAAAACACAGTGGTGGGTAAGACGTATTTGAGAAGAATATTATCTGGGTTGATAAAGGCACCTGATCTTTTTCTTTTTGCCTCTGGAGCCAGCTTCACCCACACCCTCCCTATTTTTCACACCTAATGTGTGAGAAAATTGTAAGGCTAAGGGATGACGTGGCCAAAAACAATTATCGAGACTCTTTCCCCCAAGTCTCTGAAGGGTCAGATAGCTTTTACTTTGTAAGCGATGTCTGTGGCTACCACCTCGTCTTTTCCTCTTGCTTGGCCTATCTAATGTTTCCTGGGTCTCCTGGCCTTGGATGTCCTGTGTCTCTGGCGACTTGGAACCTCCCCTTGTTTGTCTGGAAGCTCTAGTTTCTTCCCCGCTGCCATCACTGGGGATGCCGATTCCACTGGCAACCCTCTCAAATTTCGAAAGCCTGAACACATAGAGGCTTCACTGTGTCCTGTGTGACATGGCCTTGTCTACCCTCTCACCCTTCCACCACGTCTGCTGTGCTCGTATTTGAACGTTCTAAGTGTAAAGTTTTTGGCGGCGGTGAAAAGAAAAGATAGAGAGAGAGAGAGTGGGGCCAAACAACATGGCTTTATTGAGCGCTCCTGGGCGAGGTTCGCAGGTCCCAAGGGGGGGGGGCGAGAAGTCGCACCCGTTTGAAAGGGGTTAGGGCTTTTATACTGTTTGAAGCAGGTTTGGGGATTTTTGGCGGGAAGAGCTGGGGATTTTCCACTGTGACCTTCGGGGGTTGTTGAGAAATAGGAGGGGCTGGCGGTGTTTGTAGAATCCGGGAACCGAAACTGTCTTATCCGGGTGGACATCCAGGTGTGGCTGTTCTCAGTGGGGCTTGGCAGTTGTCCTTGGCGGGTCTGGTCTTGTGAGCCTTTTCTTTTTGATCCAGGGAGGGGAGGGGGGCCCCCGCCACCGGCCTTACAGTAAGCTCTAAGGAGCGGGGGCCATTTTTGTGTGTCATTCCCTCTTTCTGGGATGCTCTTCACCGCTCTTCCCAACGCTGGTTCTCTCTCATGCTTTTGGACTCCACCTGAAGCGTCACCTGTTTGTCGAGGCCTTTCTAGAGTTGGAGGCTGCTGTGAGCGAGGCTGACGCCACGACACGCTAGCCCTGGCAACAGAGTGAGACTTTGACTCAAAAAAAAAAAAAAAAAAAAAAAAAAAAAAAAAAAGATCCAGGAGCAGAGAAAGCTACGCTGGCATACCTAGAGGGGAAGTGGAGGACAGGAGAGAGGGTGGAAGAGATCTGAGGGATGGGAATTGCTTTGGAAAAAGGAAAGTTGGAGTGGGGTGGTATAAACTCCCCGGAGCTTTTCCCAGGTGCACATCGGGCCCTGTGTACCTCCTAAGCTCTTGGGAGTGTGCACGAGAGAGATGGCATCACAGTCGCTTCTGTGACTTCGATCTGAGCTCCTGTTCCTCCGGGGAACCGCTGCCACTCACAGAGATCCCCACCAAACACAGGACAGTGAACGAGCAGTCAAACAGCAGAGGCGAAAGAGACTCTAGCGAAGGCCAGCATTCCTTAGGCTTTTTTGGTTTTTGAGACAGAGTCTCACTCTGTCCCCCAGGCTAGAGTGAGTGCCGTGGCGTCAGCCTAGCTCACAGCAACCTCAAACTCCTGGGCTCAAGCGATCCTCCTGCCTCAGCCTCCCGTGTGGCTGGGACTACAGGCATGCGCCACCATGCCCGGCTCATTTTTTGTATATATATATTTTTAGTTGGCCAATTAATTTCTTTTCTATTTATAGCAGAGACGGGGTCTCGCTCTTGCTCAGGCTGGTTTCGAACTCCTCACCTCGAGCGATCCGCCTGCCTCGGCCTCCCAGAGTGCTGGGATTACAGGCGTGAGCCACCTCTTCTGTTTTTTTTTTTTTAGACAAGAGTCATCTGGCTTTTCAGCCCAGGGCTTGGGAGGTGGTGGCAGTAGGGTGGGACCTCGCTTTTGCTTGCCTGGGGGATGGGGGAACTTGCGGGGGAGTGTGGGAGCCACTGCACTGCTTGCACCAGGGCTGGGGAGGGACGGTGAGAGAGGGAGCTAATGGAAACAGACCTTCCAAAGGCAATGCCGAGCCATCCCCTTCTCATTCCTTCTCTCCGTTGACTCTGCCTGTCTAGACTCTGCACCTTCTTTGTGTAAGGTTTTTGGCGGCGGTGAAAGAAACAGAGAGAGAGAGAGAGAGAGAGAGAGAGAGAGAGAGAGAAAGGGGGGAGAGCCAAACCGCGTGGCTTTATTATGCACTCCTGGACGAGGTTCTGGGGTCCCAAGAGAGGAGGGTCCCAGAAGTCGCCTCCGTTTGATGGGGGTGAGGCCTTCTATACAATTTGGGCCTCGCTAGGGACTTTTGGCGGGAAGAGCTGGGGTGATCATTGAGAAATCGGAGGGGCTGGTGGTATTTGTGGAATCCGGGAGCCCAAACTCTCTTATCGAGGTGTGGTAGTTTTCAGCAGGGCAGTTGTCCTTGGCAGGCCCTCTGCGGGTCTGGGGTCACGAGCCTTTTCTTTTTGATCTAGGGAAGGGAGGGGACCCGCCACCAGACTTACGCTTTGGAGTTCTCCCAGCAATTGTGTCCTTCCTCCTTTGCAATCTCCTCCCACTGCCTTCTGCCCGCTCTTTCATCCACCAGTCGGGGCTTCCACTTTCCACCCGTCCATCAGAAATTCGGTGAGGCGCCTCTTTAATTGTTGGGCCCCTCTCTGTGCTTGTCTTGGTTATGGGTTCATTCTTTCACTATCGCTTATTGGGTCTTGGCAGGGAGAGACGATACATGCTTGTGTTCAGTTCCCTGTCCCTAGAGGATGCATTTCCACAGATGTCTAAACATGCCCTTTACTCGAATGTTCCGTCTCTAAGAAAACAATCTACTCCTTGGTGTCAGAAGTGAAGGGCAAGGCTGTACCGCTAGTAGAGAATTGTCTAAATCAACTAGGAGCAGGGCTGGTTGTCCAGGGCATGTTTCTGCTATCGTTAAATACACTTGGCCGCTGCTTTCGTCTATGGCTTTAGCAAACATAGGCTCTAATGCTGGCATCACGCAGGCCGCTGAAGATATTTCAGTTTGCTCTCCGCCTAGCCATCTCAGCCAGGCTGAGACGGAAGTTTTCTATCTTTTAAAAAGATTGATTCAAAAAGGCTCACATTTTCCAAATACACAGATACCAGTGTTGCTTCCTAACTTTCGCGTTTTAGAACGATCAGGAACCTGAAATAGACTCAAGATCATTCGTGGCAGACATAGCCACGCTGTGGGTAAGCCACGTCACACTTCTGCACGCTATGGGAATGACCACAAAAAAAGCTAGAACACCCCGACCCCCAAAAGCCACACACACTCCTTCATGTATTTGAAAAGCAACATGGGCTACGAACAGAAAATCTGCAGCAGCAAAACACAGGCAGAAGGCCAGGAGTAACTGAAAATCAGTACTTTGGTGGAGTCATTTTCTCAGCCTTCTCTTAGCGTCGGTTGAGCATACTCAGGTGAGCTTAGTCCCTGGCTTTGGGTGTTGTTTCTGCTTTTGTATTGAAAAGCAGAGAGAAGCGGAGGGAGGGGGGCCTAATGAGGAATAAACAATGGAAAAAGGGTGAAAGGAAAGACTCTTTGTTTGTAAGTGGATCAGACCTTATAAACTTAAATAATCCACGGGTCATTTCCGGGGTAGACGGTTACAGCTCCAAAAGAGCCATCGTGCTAATGTGGTAGCCGATGATCTTGCACGCAGAGTCTGCGTGCTAAACGCCCCGATGAAATTGGGAATGAAATGTGGGAGCCGAACGTGGCCAATAACCATCTTTAAAAATAATGCAGTGCTGTGCCACCTCGCTCTGCCACGAACCTCCGCCAGGATCATGGGGAGCCGAGTCAGCCTAATGAACTAATTGGCCGAAAATGTAATTTACATAAACCCTCCCCCCCCCCAAAACCCTGTATTTGTAGAAGGAAAAAGAAATAAAAAAGAGAGACCAAACCAAGCCAAAAATCGGGCTCCTATTTTGAAGCGTAAAATGCGTTTTTGCACTTGGAGAAAATGGGTGAGCTTGCGCCACATCTCGTCTCAGCCACTGGTGTTTAAGCCTCAGAAATCACATCCCAGACACCCAGGGTTTTAGGGCAGGGACGGAGGTGGGAACCTGGCTCTGCCAGAGCCCACTGGGCCCAAGTGGCAGCACCCTGCTTGGCCGTGCGGGAGAACAGACTGCCAGTCCTGCCAGGTCACATGGTGCCTTCGAGACGCGCAAATAGCCCGTCACGCTTCTCACAGCGCTCCTTCGTTAAGCCTGCAGAGCCGTTTCTCCGTGTTTTCCTCGTTAATCGCTCCTGAAAGGTCAAGAATTGTCTCCTCGACTTTCTGGTGCCCTTCGGGGAATAACGCCGTTAACCATGTGTGGCTTCTGCCCCTAGGGCTGACACTCGCTCCAAGGTCTCCCTTTGGCTGTCGAGACTGGGTCCCCCTTGCCAGCACATGTGCACACACACACATGCACACACACACGCAAACACACACATGCACACACATGCAAACACATACGCAAACACACATGCACACACGCATACACACAGATGTACACACACAAACACACGCAAACACACATGCATACACACAAACACACACATGCAAACACACATGCACATGCACGCAAACACACGGTCACACACGCAAACACACATGCACTCACACACATGCATTTACACACACAAACACACACAAACACACACATACACAAACACAATGCACACATGCAAACACACAAATACACACATGCACACACAAACACACACATGCACACACATGCATTCACACACAAACACAGAAACACACACATGCATACACACATACACACACGCGCAAACACACACATGTGCGTGCACACACATACACCCTTAGGTTGGGATAGGGAATAGAAGGAAAATTCTGGACTCCCTGCCAGTGGCGATTCTGTTTGGCTTTCTGTTGACAGTTGATGTTTAGGCCCGGTGGCGTTAGGGGAGTGGCGGAGGGCGGTGGTTTTGAGAGGGCCCTGGACCCGCAACCTGCAGTTCAACTCCAGACCTGCTCCTCCTGGGTGGGTGGCCTGGCGCAAGTCAGCTCCGCCCTCGAGGGCTCGGTCTCTGTCCGTGGGAAACGGGCATTTTGCTAGCAGCGCTTCGGATGGTGCTTCCCTGGCATGGAGTGAGCATTGGAAGGTCGACTCAAAACAAAAGCAGGGAGCCTTGGACACCAGTCAAGGGTAGGCCTCCACCGGTGACATTGCATCATGTAGGTAAGGTTTTTTGGCGGCGGCGAAACAAAAAGACAGAAAGAGTGGGGCCAAACAACGTGGATTTATTATGCGCTCCTGGATGAGGTTCTGGGGCCCCAGAAGTCGCCCCCGTTTGAAGGGGGTGTGGCCTTTTATACCATTTGGGTGGGGTAGGGACTTTTGGTGGGAAGAGCTGGGGCGACCTTGGGTGGTCATTGAGAAATAGGAGGGGCTGGCGGTATTTGTGGAACCCAGGAGCCCCAAAACGTTCTTATCCAGGTGGACATCTGGGTGTGGTTCTTCTCAGCGGGGCCTGGCAGTTTGTCCCTGGCGGGGGTCTGGTCTCCTGAACCTTCTCTTTTTGATCTAGGGAGGGGAAGGGGGCCCCACCACCAGCCTTACAATGTGCACCCTTCCATGGTCAACTGCTGCCACACTCCCGGCCGTCGCTCAGATTTGTACGGAGGCAGTGACATTTATCAGGTGCCTTCTATGTGCCAAGGGCTTACATATGTTTCTCATTTAATTCTTTGCACTCTTCCTGTAAAATGGGTATTCTTGCTGCTGTGTAAGACATGAAGAAGCTGATGCTTACAGGTAGTAGTCATGGCTATTGTCTTGGTCCATGCTCTGTTGCTTCTAGCAGAATACCCGAAACTGGGCAATTTATAAAGAGAAGGGATTTGCTTCTTACAGTAATGGAGGCTGGGAAGTTCGAGATCAAAGAGCTGCATCTGGTGAGCGCCATGCCTCTTGGCTAGTGAGGGCTCTGGGGAGTCCCCAAAGGTGGCCCGGGACATCACGTGGCAATGGGGCTGAGCTTGGTAGCTCAGGTCTCTCTCCCTCTTCTTATAAAACCATCAGTCTCACTCCCATTAGTCCATGAACTCATGACCCCACGAAAGCATGAATAGCCCAACCACCTCTCAGTCCTGCCATATGGGGTTTAAATTTCCACATGAGTTTTGGAAGGGACAAATATTCAAACCATAGCAGCTACCATTTCATGAGTCTTTTCTTTTTGTTTTTTTTTTTGAGACAGAGTCTCACTCTGTTGCCCAGGCTAGAGTGAGTGCCGTGGCGTCAGCCTAGCTCACAGCAACCTCAGACTCCTGGGCTCAAGTGATCCTCCTGCCTCAGCCTCCCGAGTAGCTGGGACTACAGGCATGAGCCACAATGCCCAGCTAATTTTTTCTCTATATATTAGTTGGCCAATTAATTTCTTTCTATTTATAGTAGAGATGGGGGTCTTGTTCTTGCTCAGACTGGTTTCGAACTCCTGACCTTGAGTGATCCTCCCACCTCGGCCTCCCAGAGTGCTGGGATGACAGGCGTGAGCCTCTGCACCTGGCCTCATGAGTCTTTATCATGTGCCAGGCAGTGTCTTAGGCACTTTGACCTTTTTTTTTTTTTTTTTTTTTAAGAGGCAAGATCTTACTCTGTCACCTAGGCTGGAGTGCAGTGGCACAATCATAGCTCATCGTAACCTCGAATTCCTGGGCTCAGGCGATCCTCCTGCGTCAGCCTTCTGAGTAGTTAGGACTACAGGTGTGTGCCACCATGCTTGGCTAGTTTTTTTTTTTTTTCTTAATAGAGACGAGGTCTCACTATATTGCCCAGGTTCAAGCGATTTTCCTGCCTCAGCCTCCCAAAGCGCTGGGATTACAGGTGTGGATCTGTTTTCTCGTCAATGAGCATTTCATTTTTTTGCTACTATGAAGAGTGCTGCCGTGGGCTTGTTTGAGCATGTCTTCATGGGCACAGGAGTGTGATTTTCTCTTGGGAATACAGTCAGGAGTAGAACTGCTGGATAGAAAGTACGTGACTGTGCAGATCTACCAGGTAACATGGAATTATTTTCCAAGGTGGCTGTAATAATGGATCCTCCTGCTGGGGTGTGTGAGCCTCCCCCTCGAGCCACTCCCTCTCCTACATTCGGTGTCCTTGTTTCCCTAAACTAATGGGTATAAAATAGCATTTTGGCCTTGACCCGTGCTTCTCTGATCGTTAGTGAGGTTGATAATCTCTTCTTACATTAGTTGGCCATATGTGTTTTCCTTTTCTGTGAAATGTCTGTTCATGTCTTTTTCCCATTTTTTCTATTGCATTTGCAATAGATTTGCATTCCCTTACTGATTAGTGGGAGATCCTGATATTTTTCTCAGACTAATCTGTTGGGGGTTGTATCAGTGCAAATATCTTCTTCGTACATATGTATTTCTTTTTCTTTAACTTCCTTTTGGGTGTTCTTAGTTTAAGTTCATGGTTTTAATGGACTTTAATTTAATGATTAGCACTCTTTGCATCTTGTTTAACAAATCTCCTTCAGTCTTCTCTATTTTTTTTTTCTAAAAGTTTTACTTGTGACGTTTAAGTCCTTAATAGATCTATAATTGACTTTGGGATATGATTTGAGGTAGCGATCCAAAATATTTTTCTATTACAGAAAACTGTTTTTTTACAGCTCAATTTATTGAATATCCTCTCCCTACTCACCACCCTCTTCAGCACACGCCGTTGCCATTACTTCTGTCATACATCAAATTTCCATATATATTTCTGGGTTCTCTATGGTGTTCCATTGGTCAATCTGTCTATTCTTGAATAAATACATTAACACTGGCTACTATGGCTTTATAATAAGTCTTCTTATCTTGTTGAACAATTTCTACTCTTTTTCATCTTTTTTTCCCTTATTATAAAAGTGACAAATATCCATTTTAGACAATTGAAAAAGTCTAGGGAATTCCAGAGACATTAACATTTATTTAAAATGTCATCATTCAATGGCAACGGTTAAAAATTCGAGTGTTTATTTTTCTAGAATATACAAGCACATACTCATATGAAAATACATACAGATATATACACACACTCATACTCTAATAAATTTAAAACAAGTATTGATTGTGTCTTACATGCAAGGCTCTATGTTTAAGGCTTTATTGTTGCCAAAGCTGAGAGATAATATGTAGGAAATATGATAATGCTTAAGGTACTAATAACAGTGTTAGAAGGAAATTTGTTTTCAATTTGGCAGCTAATATAATTCCTCTTTGGGTACCTTAGTCCAAAAAGGCATTTATTTCATATCCCTCAGCTTTATTACTGCCCTAAACTAAGGAAATAAATCACTCTCTATCCCTAAAGTAACACACTTATCCTCCAAGCAAACCACCATCAGCTTGTTTAATAAAACAAAACATCGTGTATTGCATTTTTAAAGAGCTGTACGTTGGCCTTAGAATCAGATTTGGGTTGGAGTCCTCAGTCTGCTACCTATGAACTTTATGACCTTGGACAAGTCATAGAACTTCTCCTCGGAGTCTCAGTTTCTTCGTCTTTAAAACGAAGCTAATCTCTGCCTTGCGCAGTTGCCAGGCGTGTGAATGTCTTTTTTTTTATAAGCTTCATAAAATGCTTGCCAGTATTTGCTTTTTGCATTTTTAATTAGTTTTTGTTTTATTATAAATGTAATATGAGCTTCTTGTAAAATTTTCGATCAGAACAGAAAGGTATGCAGTGAAAAGCAGAAGTCCCTTGCCTCCACATGGACCCTGTTCTTCCTCTCAATCAGTCTCACTGTCCTGAAGAAAAAACATCAAGTTCTCAAATCACATTATTATTAACATCCTAACGTCCCATTACACACAAAAACACTTAACATCCCGTATAAACATACCACACGTAAGCTAAAATGTCCAGAACATTTCATGTCTTTGATGGCTTTTATTTTTAAGTTTTTCCTATTTTCAAACAATTTTAGGAAAAAAATAGAAACTTTCCAATGAAGACATGGGAGGAGTTGATCAGAAGCTAACTGATTCTAATTTAAAATGGACAGTGAACATTTAGATATAGGAGTTTATTGTTTTAAGAATTTTTTTATTATAATGATAATGCATGCTGATGGAAATGTCAAACAGTTGCCAGATGTATAAAGTTAAAAAATAAAATTTCTGTCTCACATTCCCCTAATCTTACTCCCCAGAAATTACCACCGGGAACAGTTTTGATATCTTAACTTTCTTATTTCTTACGCACCAGACTTGAAAATGCCTTAGCTTAATTGCTTGGTTTCACTCCTTTCATGATATAATTACTAATTTTGCTTTGGTTTGCTTGGTGCTGCATTTATTCATTCATTCATTTCTTTCTTTTTTTTATTTTTTGAGACAGAGTCTCACTTGTTGCCCAGGCTAGACTGAGTGCCGTGGCGTCAGCCTAGCTCACAGCAACCTCTAACTCCTGGGCTCAAGCGATCCTCCTGCCTCAGCCTCCCGAGTAGCTGGGACTACAGGCATGCGCCGCCATGCCCGGCTAATTTTTTCTATATATATATATATCTATATCTATCTATCTATCTATATATATATCTATATATATATTAGTTGGCCAATTAATTTCTTTCTATTTTTAGTAGAGATGAGGTCTTGCTCTTGCTCAGGCTGGTTTCGAACTCCTGACCTTGAGCAAACCTCCCGCCTTGGCCTCCCAGAGTGCTAGGATGACAGGCGTGAGCCACCGCGCCCGGCCCATTCATTTCTCCATTACTAGATAACAGCTCTGGGCCAGGCGCTGAGCGAGGTGCTGGGGACTTTGGAAGCATCAGGCCCAGTCCTTGTCCCCACCTCTAGTAGATAAGTATAATATCATGTCATCTGTGCTTCACCGTAGTCAGCTGTAGAGAATGCTGTGGGACTGTGCAAGAGAAACGCCTAACCCAGGTGATCTGGGAAGGCTTCCTGGAGGAAGAGGTCTGTAAGGTGAGAACTGACAGCTGAGTTGGGCATTAGACTGGTGCAATGGGTAGAGTCGTGGGCGACAGAGCAGTGGGAGATGATGAGACCAGATGGACTGAGGAGAGCTCTGCAGGAACAGGGGCTGAGGATGTCACCTTGAACACAGAAAGGAGTTGAGTCACGAAGGACTTCGTACTTCCTAGGAAGGACGCACGCCAAGGGCAGATGGGCCCCACCAAAGGGTTACAAGCAGGAGAGTGACGTTGCCATGTTCGCATTTGAGAAGCCCCCGTCTGCCTGCCGTGGGGAGGAAGGACTGGAGAAGGCACACCGGGAGACAGGGCAGTAAGAGGCCCCAGGAGGAGTAATCTGAGTGAGAAACGATGGCGGTCTGGATGGAGACAGTGACTGGGAGTTGGGCGGGGGAAGTAGATAGATTCAAGAGTAGAAGATCTTCTCTAGCCAACGATAATTGATACCTGGCAGAGGCGACTGAGAGCAAAGCCTAAATTTAATGCAGGGCCATATTTTTTCCAAGTAGATACTGGGGCAAAAGACTTGATTAAAACTCAGCTTGAAAAATTAAACGAAAATTAGCTTTTAAACCCCGATTTTTACATCATCAAGAATTATTTAGGTTATAATCACAATTACGAACTAACGTTTCAGATGAGGAATAAATCGGGAATTTGGGGGGGGGTGGGCATGATTTTTCAACACCCATTTTTTGGTAGTGTGATACTGACATTTTTCACTTTGTGTTTGAGTTTAGCAGCAAGTTCATAATCAAGATCATTTTGGGAAAAACATTCAGTGTCTCTCAATTTCCCCAAAGGTCTCTTCCTTTGATATTCAGATCATTTTCTTTTTGAAGTGCTATTATGTCATCTCCCGTATGAGTTTTTGCTGTTCCAGCTGTTAACTAGTCTAACTAGGCAAGACTGTCGTTTGCCAAAGGCTTTGCCTGTTTTTAGAGCGCTTCTCCCCGATCACTTTGATTGACTTCGTGAAACTCTGCATCCTTTACAAGATTTGCAATTTGTCTAGGCAGTTGATTTGCTTTGGGTTTTATGGTGTAATATAAGTAATTTGTAATTCCAATTTGTAACCGGCAAGGAATTTTAAAGCCAGGGGTAATATTATAAATGGTGAGTTCATTGGTAAATATTTTTGTGTTATTATGACTTTTCTATGCATCCTGTTGCCTTACAAGGGACTTGGGCAATAAATATTTAGGTAATGAGAATACCCAACAATTATTAATATCTATTCACCAGGACCATGCCCCACCAGGGAAATGTGGAACCAGAGCTCTTTTCAGGGAGAAGGAAAACAGATAAGGTCTTCATACTCTAGGACTAAATTCTCTGTGTACACGAAAGACACAACAAAGGAGAACATGAAATGTCTCCTTCGAGTTTCCCTTCCACGCGAGCTCAGCTTGAAGGTGTTTTCTCACCACTGCTCACATCGAAGGCCACGGGATTTGCTGGCAGAATCCCTGTCACTTTCTGGAAGGAAGCTCATCTCTCATTACTAATAAAAGAGCATCATCTTAGGGAATGATGTTTTCTGAAGAAAAAAGAAAAAACAAACAGCTTTCCACTTCCTTGATGGGAGCATGGGATTCTCTCCTCCCACTCCCTGGCCCCCATACCCATCCCTAACCAAAAGGATCCAGAGACTCTCTTTGTTTTTTATTTTTTGAGACAGAGTCTCACTTTGTTGCCCAGGCTAGAGTGAGTGCCGTGGTGCCAGCCTAGCTCACAGCAACCTCCAACTCCTGGGCTCAAGCCATCCTCCTGCCTCAACCTCCCAAGTAGCTGGGACTACAGGCATGCGCCACCACGCCTGGCTAATTTTTCCTACATATTTTTAGCTGGCCAATTCATTTCTTTTTATTTTAGTACAGATGGGGGTCTCGCTCTTGCTCAGGCTGGTCTCGACTTCTGACCTTGAGCGATCCTCCTGCCTCGGCCTCCCAGAGTGCTAGGATGACAGGTGTGAGCCACCGCGTCCCCGCCTCTCTGCTCCTGGATCTTTCTCTTCTTCCCATGCATCTATTTAGATTTCTTCAGAGATGCAATTCAGCTCTGACCTGGAAACTCCAGTCTTGCATCACCACAGCCAACACTTAACGCGATCTTCCAGTGGGTAAAACAAAAACAGCCATTGCACTGGACACAATGACCTTGTGGGTAGCCAACAGAAGATGCTCCAGTTTGCAACTGTGTCTCTCATTCGTCCACTGATGTTGTGTGTTGGTGTCACTTTCCCTAAAAGCAGAGCCTAAAGCAAGGATTTGGGTGCAGGAAGTTTAATTGGGATTGGTGGTGGTGGGAATGGGTGTGATCTTAGGAAGCAAGAATGAAAAAGAGCAGGGGGAGAGAGACCAGGAAAAGAAGTCAGTAAAGACATATTATTGAGGCCAGGCGCGGTGGCTCACGCCTGTCATCCTAGCACTCTGGGAGGCCGAGGCGGGTGGATCGTTTGAGTTCAGAAGTTGGAGACCAGCCTGAGCAAGAGCGAGATCCCTGTCTCTACCAAAAATAGAAACAAGTTAATTGGACAGCTAAAAATATACAGAAAAAATTAGCCGGGCATGGCGGCGCATGCCTGTAGTCCCAGCTACTACTCGGGAGGCTGAGGCAGGAGGATCGCTTTAGCCCAGGAGTTTGAGGTTGCAGTGAGCTAGGCTGATGCCACAGCACTCTAACCTGGGGAAACAGAGTAAGACTCTGTCTCCAAAAAAAAAAAATGATATATTATTATTATTTTTTTACTTTCTATTTTTTTATTTTAGCATATTATGGGGGTACAAATGATAAGGTTACATATATTGCCCATGCCCCCCTTCCCCCCTGCCCGACACCCGATAAACAATACTCCTATATGTCCACTTAGGTGTTGATATGTTAATACCAGTTTGCTGGTGAGTCCATATGGTGCTTGTTTTTTCATTCTTGGGATACTTCACTTAGTAGAATGGGTTCCAGCTCTAGCCAGGAAAACACAAGAGGTGCTAGATCACCGTTGTTTCTTATGGCTGAATAGTACTCCATGGTGTACATAGACCACATTTTATGAATCCACTCATGGATTGATGGGCAACTGGGTTGTTTCCACACTTTTGCAATTGTGAATTGTGCTGCTATGAACATTCGAGTGCAGGTGTCTTTTTCATAGAGTGACTTTTGATCTTTTGGGTAGATGCCCTGCAGTGGGATTGCTGGATCCAATGGTAGATCCACTTGTAACGAAAAAAAGATATATTATTGAGCTAGTTCTTGCAGGGGACAACTAGGGCTCAATCTCGAGGGGACTCTCTGAGGAATTACGTATAACGCCCCTTGGAATTGTCCTTCTAATGGACAGGAGGAGGGGACATTTGTCCATCAGCTCCCCTCCTGGCTGAGGGCTGCTCCCAGGCAGCGCTCCTTGCTGAGCAAGCTCCTGCAGAGGGAAGCTCCGAGCAGGAGGGGCAGGGTGTGTGTGGGCAGGCTGGGGACTGTCACCACGGCTGGGCCGACCTCAGAGGAGAGCTGAGGGGACGCAGCCTGGGGCATCCAAAGCAGAGCTGCCGCAGATAGCACCGTCACAGTTGCATTGCCATCGTTCCTTCTAGTGCTTGGTCTCTTCCATGGAATCATGAATTCCACAAGGACAAGGACAGCGTCCTCCTCTCTGTTTCCCCAGTGCCCGGCACCGCCCCAGACTCCTGGGAACCATCCAAGTTTCATTTGCTGCACGGCGGGGCTCATGAAAGAACCATGGACTGAAACCAGAAGCCCGAGTTCTAGTCCCCCTGGGTCTCAAATTTCAGAGTGACCTTGGATATGTCAAAACCTCCTTTACTTATTAACTTATAAATTCCTGTTACTATATATATATATATATATATATATATATACACCCAAAAATTATGGCAAAAGGAGAAAATGCCCTGTCAGTGAGTGACCTTAGAATAAAATATTATTGTCTAACTGCATGGCTCTTGCTGATTCTGAGGCGAGGTCGCTCTGAGGTGGAAAGATGAGCACAGCTGAGGCAGAAAAGGTGTGTTACAAAGTTGGTTACCTGAAAAATGTTTCATTTTCGGCTGGGTATGTGGTCCGGAAAACCTCCCCTGGCAGTCTCGAGTGAAGAGTGATAGAATGCTAATTCCCCACAAGAGTCATTATCGCCATGAAAGAAATTGTGGGACACCTCACAGGTAACTCTAATGTGCCAATGTAGAATTTGACAATTGGAGTTTCAGCTGCCTCACGTTTTTACACCTCTGTCAACAGGACCCTCATTAAAAAAAATTTTTTTCCCCCATTATTTTACTTGAAAGGAAAACTGAAAAGAATATTATTATAATATCCAGGATGGAGAGATGTAGTTTCCAGTTAACCTTTTATCTATCTATCTATTTATTTTTTGAGACAGAGTCTCACTTTGTTGCCTGGGCTAGAGTGAGTGCCGTGGCGTCAGCCTAGCTCACAGCAACCTCAAACTCCTGGGCTCAAGCGATCCTCCTGCCTCAGCCTCCCGAGTAGCTGGGACTACAGGCATGCGCCACCATGCCCGGCTAATTTTTTCTATATATATTAGTTGGCCAATTAATTTCTTTCCATTTATAGTAGAGACGGGGTCTCGCTCTTGCTCAGGCTGGTTTGAACTCCTGACCTCGAGCGATCCTCCCGCCTCGGCCTCCCAGAGTGCTAGGATTACAGGTGTGAGCCACCGCGCCCGGCCAAGTTAACCTTTTATGAAGGGAGCTCATCTATCTATCTATCTATCTATAACTATAATATATAATATATAAATAATATAATATATGCAATATATAATATAATATATATATATTCCTAGTTAGTTTCTTATCTAATCACAAATATTTATTGTGTTGGACCCAGAGCTAGGTCCTGGGTATACAATTGTGAAAAAACTCACGATCAGTCCCTGCTCTTGTGGCGCTTACAGTCTAGTAGAAGAGGACAGTCCCTGCTCTTGTGGCGCTTACAGTCTAGTAGAAGAGGACTATATAATTAAAATGAGTTTAAGATTACATTCTGTGATAATTGCTTCTGGGAATAAAGTGTGGTTTTATCAGAGCTAAGTACAGTGGGAGTCTTATGTTCTTGGAGGTCAAAGACTTCTTCCCAAAAGTGGGACGAAATCCACTTTTCATGGAAAGCGGAAAGCTGAAGAATGAGCAGGTAGAGAGGAGGATAGCATGTGCAAAGGCCCAGTGGCAAGAATACCAGGAAGTCTTTGAAGAACCCAAAGAAGGCCAGAGTAGCTGGCGTGCCCAGAGCAAGGAGCGTGGTGCCAATGACGCTAGACAGGTGGGCACAGGCCAGACTGCGTATGTCTCTGCAGCGGGCCAGGGACCCCGAGAAGTCATTGAACAGTTTCAGTAAGATCTGGTGCCATGGTCAAGTCTTTTTGTTTTATAGAAGGGCCTCTGCTTTCACATCCTTCCAGACTTTCTATGATTATATGAGCCATTCAAGCAGTAGCATTTGTTTCTGCTTGAATTATCCTAATAATCGCACGCGCGCGCGCGCACACACACACACGTACGTCGCTTTTCTGAAAGGCATCTGTCTAGTCTGCTCCAGAGTTATCAATATCTTTCCCTCTCATCTGGATAACATTTAGTTTCTGCTTCCGGGCATTGACTCTATTTACCTAATAAATACATTCCATGCTGGGATATCTTGAGGAATGAACAGAGAGTCCTATCCCCAAATATTAAGGGTGCAAGTGGAGTAGCTCTTGTCTATGGGAAAGGGTGACAGCAATAGCCATTGCATCAACAAGATGGGTCCAAATCTGGTGGCATTTGTAAGGCCTCTCTGAACTATCTCTATAACCCAAATTTCTTAGCATATCCAAAAGTGGATTAAGTTGCTTTGACAGGCTCCATTTTTTATGAACCTCTCTGGCTATTACTTACTATGTTATTTTCCTCAAGGTGCTCGTGGACTGATATATGATTTCATTTAGGGTTTTGACTGGTAGTTTGGATACGCTAACTAGCCCAACTTTTCCCGGATCTGCTTTTGGCTGCTTTATTTCCAACACTAAATCAGCCTGCTTAAATTTTCCCTGGTACATAAGTCTCTGCGACAAACACTGGTGTTGCGGGTAGGGGCCTTAGCCGGTTCGTCAAATATGTTCAAATGAATCTCGCCCAGCTCTGCTGATTTATAAATATTTAAATTGTGTAAGTATTCTTTTACCTGCCTCTTATTAATTCTGTTTCTTGACATTCCCAGAGACTCATTAATATTTATCTTACTGAGCTCCTGCTCCCTTCATTCTTTGTGCTAAAGGCTGAGACAAAACAGTAGCTTCATAGTCATTCCTCCTTGCATCTTTCATTCTGTTCTTTCACCCCTGGTTTAGCAAAAGTAGCCTTTGTTTTCTTGGGCATCCTACCCTCTTGTACTGCAGAAGCCTTTGCCATAATTTCTCCTTCTTTTCCTTCTCTAATTCTGGTCTTTCAGCCACTGTCTCCTGGAGTTATATTTTCTTCATACTGAGTATTCTTTTCCCAAAACCCTACACAGTTGGGTTTTTGCTTTGCCCCCATCTGCAACAGGAAACATTCGTGCCTTAAGCCTTGTATGTCAGAATATGCCTCTGGTTATATAACAGCACCCAGCAGCCACTGGTGTGTTCTTTTTTTAGAGGATGTACTTCAACGCCCACACCCATGTTTTTTCTCTCAGTAGAACAACACGAGTAGTAATCACTCAGTTCCTGAAAGACGGTTGGATGCAGTCCATTAACTTCAGGGCATGTCCACGAAATTGATCTGAAACAAACAGCAAGTGCATATGAAACCAAGACCAGGGATTTCCAATAACGAAAAATTAATAATCAAAACATTCCTGGAAGAGTCCAGGAATCTACCTCATTAGAAACACGCTGGAAATATTGACATTTATTCAAAAGACTGCATACTACATACCACAAAAAAAAAAAGAAAGAAAATTAAGGAGTATTCACTGTATCGTTATATTTTTGCAAAGTTCAAGAATAGGCAAAACAACTGTGGTGACAGAAGTCAGAAGCGTGGATCCCTCTGGGGGCTGAGTATTGACTGAGGATCTGGAAGATGCAGGAAATATTTTATATCTTGAGCTAGGTGGTGGTAACCTGGATGTAGACATATGCATATATATGCAAAAATTCATCAACCTGTGTATTATGACTACTGCACTAGAAAAAAATCAGTGCATTTTGCCGCATGTAGTATACCTCAGATAAAAAGTAAAACAAAACAGGCCAGGCATGGTGGCTCATGCCTGTAATCTTAGCACTCTGGAAGGCCGAGGCGGGTGGATCGTTTGAGCTCAGGAGTTCGAGACCAGCCTGAGCAAGAGTGAGATCCCCATCTCTACTAAAAAAATAGAAAGAAATGAGCTGGACAACTAAAAATACATAGAAAAAATTAGCCAGGCACGGTGGCGCATGCCTGTAGTCCCAGCTACTCGGGAGGCTGAGGCAGGAGGATCGCTTGAGCCCAGGAGTTTGAGGTTGCTGTGAGCGAGGCTGACACCACGGCACTCACTCTAGCCTGGGCAACAGAGTGAGACTCTATCTCAAAAAAAAAAAAAAAAAAAAAAAAAAAAAACTAAAAAAAACCAAATCATCATTGTGGTTACGGATGCAGTTGCTAGAAGCTGTAATAGATATTTTTCAATAGCTATGGCTATGTCTGAGGCTATCAGAAATATTATTTTTAAAATCTGGCATATGCTCATAGAAGTCTATGTTATCGGACAAACTTACCTGCTTGGTAAGCTAGCAGGAGAATGGCCATGGCTTGCATTTCCTGAGTAGCTGCAGTGTCCTGGGCACTGAACCCACAGTTTGTCATCTCCGTGCGGGGAAGGTGTCATTATTTCCATTTTCCAGATGAGAACATGGAGCCAGCAAGATCTCAAGTATTTGCCAGGGAACACATAGCCAAGAAGAAGAAATTAGAGAGTTAAACTCAAGTTTCTAAAACCCCAAAGTCTATGGTATAGTTCGCCCCACTCTATGTGGTACCCAGGAATCCTAGATGAGTACGTGTTTGTATTTTTATTAGTCTCTTTACTATAGGCCAGGCACTTTGCTATGTGTAGCTTCCAAATATTTCGGTATCTTGTTGTAAGAAATAAGTAAACCTGGATACAGTGAAATAAGTTATAAATAACATTAGCTGATATTTATGTGGGATCTAGAATGTGTCTGGTTCTATCCCCAAAGCATCACCTAATTTAACAAGCATAGGAAATCTTTGCAGTAAAAAAAAAAAAAAATATATATATATATATATATTTTTTTTTTTTCCCATTTTACAAATGAGGACACCAAGTTTCTGAAAGATCAGATAGCTAGTGAATTTCAACCTCTGGCAGTCTGACTTCAGAGCTCACATCTTTTACAGGTCCATATACTGGGTGTTATTGATTTTTGAAGAATGTAACTAAAAGAAGACGTACACGGATCAATATTCTAAAATCTGAAAACAACTCACAAGAACAATAGACACGAGTAAAAGGAATATTTGTCAGATTTGCATCTGTTCTTAAGATGAATTTGAGAAACCATATTGCTTTATTGGATCTTTCCTGCTGTTTAGAAAGCTTATGAACTGAAGAGTTCAGCAATTGCATGGTATTAGGCATTTTTGGAAGAGAGCGTGCAATCGATGCCGATGCTTATAGCAGTGGTCGGAAGCTGAGGTTCCCCGCTCTGCCAGTCATGCCTGTTACAGACTTGTCACCTAAGACGACAGGTACAGGACGTCTCTTCCTTTCTCCTGACTTGCCTTCCTGAATATTTCTGGCACTTATGTAGCTGTCTTGGAGCATTTCACTCTAGTTCTGTTATTTTAAAGGTATTTTCTTTTGTGTAATAAAATCTATATATAATAGGTGCTACAGTAATAGGGTATTAGAGAGGGGGCAGGGGGAGGGGGGCGGGTATATACATACATAATGAGTGAGATGTGCACCATCTGGGGGATGGTCATGCTGGAAACTCAGACTTGTGGGGGGAGGCGGGAAAGGGCATTTATTGAAACCTTAAAATCTGTACCCCCATAATATGGCGAAATAAAAAATCTATCTATCTATCTATCTGGTCAAATATTATCTCTATGAAGATGACTCTTATGTGAATGTTTCTCATCCCTAAAGAATTTTTGTATGATTTCATACACTATCAGATTATCATATTCTCTTGTATCCACATCTTTATTTTATTTTATTTTTTTGCCATTTCTCTCCCAATAGGTTTGAAGCTTGTAATCATAAAGGATTTCCCCACACTTGCTTTTTATTACAAACAGAAAAGTTGCAAGAACAGCACAATGATTAACCTTATACTCTTCGCTTAGATTCATCAATTGTTAACATTTTGTCACGTTGTTTTCTTTATCTATCTCTAGATAGATAGATAGATTCTATAGATAGATTTTGTCACATTGTTTTCTTTATCAATCTCTTTATCTATCTCTACATATGTATGTGTATATATATGTGTATATGTATATATACACACACATAACTCTTTTGAATCATTTGAAAATTAGACATTGTTGCAGCCATCATAGCAAATACTTCAGCACTTGTTTCTTAAGAACAAGGAAATTCTCCTACATAATCACAATACAGTGATTCTATTTGGGCGTTTAATTTAAGATCATTATCTAATATACTGCCCATATTCAAATTCTCCAATTGTCCCAATAATATTCGGGTTTTTTTTTTTGAGAAAGAGTCTCGCTTTGTTGCCCAGGCTAGAGTGAGTGCCGTGGCGTAGCCTCGCTCACAGCAACCTCAAACTCCTGGGCTCAAGCGATCCTCCTGCCTCAGCCTCCCAAGTAGCTGGGACTACAGGCATGCGCCACCATGCCTGGCTCACTTTTTCTATATATATTAGTTGGCCAATTAATTTCTTTCTATTTTTAGTAGAGATGGGGTCTCGCTCTTGCTCAGGCTGGTTTTGAACTCCTGACCTCGAGCAGTCCTCCCGCCTCGGCCTCCCAGAGTGCTAGGATTTCAGGTGTGAGCCACCGCGCCCGGCCCAATAATATTCTTTATAACTACTTTTTTTTTTAACGTTTTTTAAAAATTTATTTCAGCATATTATGGGGGTACAAATGTTTAGGTTATGTGTGTTGCCTTTTTCCCCCTTCCCCACCGGAGTCAGAGCTTCAAGCGTGTCCCTACCCCAGACGTTGCACATCTCACTTGTTGTGTTTGTATACACCCATCCCCTTCTCCCCTCTCCCACCCATCCGACACCTGATAAATGTGATTCCTATATGTCCTCTGAGGTGTTGATCCGTTAATACCAATTTGCTGGTGAGTCCATGTGGTGCTTGTTTTTCCATTCTTGGGACACTTCATTTAGTAGGATGGGTTCCAGTTCTATCCAGGAAAACACAAGAGTTGCTAGATCACCGTTGTTTCTTAGAGCTGAGTAGTACTCCATGGTGTACATAGACCACATTTTATTAATCCACTCGTGTATTGATGGGCACTTGGGTTGTTTCCACAACTTTGCAATTGTGAATTGTGCTGCTATAAACATTCGAGTGCAGGTGTCTTTTTCATAAAGTGACTTTTGTTCTTTTGGGTAGATGCCCAGGAGTGGGATTGCTGGATCAAATGATAGATCTGCTTGTATCTCTTTAAGGTATCTCCATATTGCTTTCCACAGAGGTTGAACCAGTTTGCAGTCCCACCAGCAGTGTAGGAGTGTTCCTCTCTCTCCACATCCATGCCAGCATTCATTGTTTTGGGACTTTTTAATAAAGGAGATAAATGATATCTCATTGTGGTTTTGATTTGCATTTCCCTGATGATTAGAGATGTTGAGCATTTTTTCATATGTGTGTTGGCCATTCTTCTGTCTTCTTTTGGAAAGTTTCGGTTCATGTCCTTGGCCTACTGTTTGATAGGGCTGTTTGATTTCTCCTTGCTGATGTTCCTGAGTTCTAAACAGATTCTAGTTATCAGCCCTTTATCAGATGTGTAGCTTGCGAAAATTTTCTCCCATTTCGTAGGTCGTCTGTATAACTACTTCTTTTCAATCCAAGACTCAGTTGAGGATTCCACGTTGTGTTTAGTTGTCACGACTCTTTAGTTTCCTTTAATCTAGAACAGTTCCTCAGGCTTTTTATTCTTCCATGCACAAAGGTCTTTAAGCGTCTTCATTCAATTCCACCTATGGTTCTGGGTATACTCATCACATCTTGATTTGCTTCCTATATTATCCCAGTTTAGCCCTGCAAAAGTAAAATAATTAAGTCAATCTTTGTGCACTCTGGAAAAGATGGAGATGACTTTAAAATACATGTTAGAACTTCAGGGATTCTCTGTTGTTCATCCAGTAAACACATTATCTAGACTCAAAGGACACAAAGAGCGAGAGAGAGCTTTCCACCTGAAAACCTCTTTCAGCTGTAGATGATTTGGGGGTTTCGTGCCCTCCTGGGTTTATAAAGAAAGCAAAGCTCCAACCTGTCCCTTTATTACTAAAGTCTGCTAAATCGTCAGCAATCAGAGGCACCACAAATGGCATGCTGAGGAAGGAAACAAGTCGAAATGCAAAGCGTGACTACTAATAAAACGTTATTTTCCCCAAAAGTTACTGTTGCGAATGTTCCTATCACCATCGTACACAGTTTCTTTTGATACCAAGATGAGCCTTTTGAGAAAGCAACTGGGGCTTCCTCACAAAGCAAGGAAATTAGTAAATGTTCAACGACTGAAAGGACAGTTGTGTGAGAAGTTGCCATAACGACATGACGAGGCTGTCTGTGTGCCTTAATTTCAGTCACACTGAATTGGGCTCGACGTTGTGTTTTAAAATATGAGTCAATATTTTAGGAGTTTAGCAGAAAAGACGTAAATATGGATTGTATGGACTGAGTCCTCTTCTGAATGCAGGTCTTGCCAGGAGGAGAGTTTCCAATTTACTCTGCTCATTTCTGTAGCAAGCGCAAGTATTTTTCTTTCAAGTGGAGCTTAAATGCTGTTTCTGGAAATCTACTTTCACTGCACAGAGAATTTGATAAACTATCAGGTTACACATTGCCATTAAGCAAATCAATACTGGGTCTTTCATCCATTAACAAATTAGTAGGAAATCCAAATATGTATTCCCCAAATGTTGAAGGCAGCGTCAGCCATGAGCATTTTTTGAAGATGCATCTTTCTATTGGCTAAAATAGAAAACTATCTGTATGATAAGATTTTTTTTTATCCTCACTATTTTGAGGAAAATATTGCAATAGCTAATATTTATTGAGTGCTTCAGGTTACACTGTACGATTGACATCTTTTATGTGAATTTTTTTCACTTAATCCCCATGGCAAATCTAGGAGGTTAGATTTTATGTTATCATCTTTCTTTACAGATGAGGACTTGAAACTCAGAAAGGTTAAGTAACACATTTGGTTAAATGTTGGAGCTGGGATCCAATTCTGGAGCTACCTGTGTTGGAATCCAGCGCCAATTCTGATTCAGTAGGTGTGGGCGGAAACTGAGAACCTACATTTTAAAAAAAACCCCAAGAGCGGCTGCCACTGCTGGTTCAAGAACCATACTTTGAGTAGTAAGGGTCTAATCTACCACACAATGGTTCCTAGGCTTGAGTATTATATGGATTCTTTGTGCAAGAAAAACTAGCGGAGCCCAGAAATACATCTGAAGAGCTTAACTGCAAAAAACACCAGTGATAATCTAGAGTCTAATTCTGTTAAACTGCCTTTCGATTAGGATATATAGTACAGCAAAAGTTGTTTTCTTTCCATAACTGGTAAATATCTTTTAGATCGTAATTTAAGTGACAATATAAAATACTCGTACAACTCACGAACTGCAATGCGAAGACTATGAACTCTTGGAAGTCTATGAAATTCAAACTGAGAAACAGTATACTACACGTTGCATGGTGGTTTGTAAATCAATTGCATTGAAAAACCATACTTACGAAATAGCTACTCTACAGGTTTTGCTACTGTGTTTCCCTGAAAATAAGACCTACCCATAAAATAAGCCATAGCAGGATGTCTAAGCATGTGCGCAATAGAAGCCCTAGCCCAAAAATAAGCCCCAGTGCTGGGCGTGGCTATGAAAATAAGCCCTAGTGCTGGGCGTGGCTATGGAAATAAGCCCTAGTGCTGGGCGTGGCTATGGAAATAAGCCCTAGTGCTGGGCGTGGCTATGGAAATAAGCCCTAGTGCTGGGCGTGGCTATGAAAATAAGCCCTAGTGATGGGCGTGGCTGCGCAGCACATCTGCATAACCCATGCATGTTGTCGCGGTGCCGGAAAGAACACGAGCAGCCCTTCTCATCTGCCCCGTGACAGCTCTAGTGCTTGAAGGAGAGATTGGGGCCAATGGTTCTAAAAGAAATATAGTCACAAGAAATTCAGAATGGAATTCAGGGTTTGGAGAGTCATGATGATGTTCCAGAAGACTTCACTCTATTTGAATCAACATAGATGGTTGTACCGTATTTTAAAAAAATAACACATCCCCTGAAAATAAGCCCTAGGGTGTCTTCTGGAGGAAAAATAAATATAAGACCCTGTCTTATTTTCGGGGAAACACGGTAACTGCTGCTACATTGGTTAGGAAAAAAAAAGGCTACAATTTAGAAATCCTTCCATTGATCAAGATTCTTTCCAAGCAGTTATATCAAATTATTTGAAAAATAATTTTTTGTTATTTTCATCATCGTATTGTAGGTTTTGTTGCTATTCATCGCACTGATCAGATGCCGGTCGTTAGGCATTGGGATGGCTACAAAGATGAACCGTAAATCCCAGCACTGACTTGAACGTATAAATCCTGGGGAGTCAACACATAATTTGAGTCATCAGGCTGAAATTTCTGCGGGATGGGGCCACTTGTGGATTATCCTGCGCTGACAGGCCTGTCCTACAGCAGGGTTGATGGCGACATCCACACACCGTAGCACGGCTCTGCATGAAAGTGCTTCTTGCTGGAAGATTTTCGCTGTCACCAGCTGAGTACTTTATACCTGTCGTTTGCAATTTGCAAACAGGCGTTGAGTAGCCATCTAGGATCCCACAGGTGGAAGAATGATTGCATGTCTTAATTTTCTTAAATCTTCCTCGCGAAGGCAGGTCTACTTTCAACCTTGGCGGTCACCGGGACGCTTCTCTTCCTCATGTTTCCTGCCCCCGACTGTCCCCTGGGAGGGGCTGTGCACAGGTGTCCTGGGTCTGCCTCCCACGGGCCCCGGGAGCACATGGGGGGACCCTGCTGACACCCTTCTGTCAGCCTGCGTGCCCTTCCTGGGCTCAATGCCCCGGAATCAGGGCTGAGGTGGCACCCAAGTGCCTCACTCCTGGCCTGCCTAGGAGCATCCCAGAGCGGTCCCCTCTGAGGCCTTGGGGTCCCCAGCGTGCGGCCACGACGGATCTGAGGTCCCGGCTATCTAGAGCCCCTACAGTCCTTGTCTCAGTGACTCTGGGTGTCCACACAGGGCAGGGATTGAAGGTGACTTCACGCCTCCCCGGAGACAGGGAAGCCCCAATCCTGGCTGTCTGTTTGAAATGAGGGTCACCGACATGTCGGAAGAACCTACAGAAGTGATTCTGTCCCCAAATGACCCTGCGGTTTTTCAGCTGGTTGGTAGCGTCCTTCCTCTGCTTGATTTCTGAGCACCCACTGTCTACCAGGCAATGTTCTGGGCGCTGGCGATGCAAGAGCAAGCCATGGTGACCCATCTAGAAGGACAGAGGCAGGATGTCCCAAGCTGTGCGGAAATCCCACAGGTGCGGGACGCCAGAGTCTGCAGTTGCCGCCGACTTGGCCACGTTATTACCTGGCACGGATGAAACTCACGGTCGCTTTTATTTCCTTGGGTGCTACTTGGGTGAAACTCAGGGCTTTATTGAGCTGGAAGTTCCCGGCTGAAGGACGCTACTTTTGGAAAGTGGTGGCACTGACTGATAGTTTTCACTGCCTCTTGGGCAGGAGGAGCCTAATTTTCTTAGAGTTTTCTTTGAGGGGCTGGAAGCTGGAGGCCAATTCTTTAACCAACACTTTTTCTGACCTCTCAGAAATCCCTGTGTCATAGTTATTACTGATGCTTACTTACTTGTGAATAATTTTTTTTTTGTCCTTATTTTGGAGTTGTTTTTTTTTTTCAACAAGAGCTTCTTAAGGATACAGACTGCATTTGTGTCCTGGGTTCACTCTCACACGAATACTTAAGGAATAGAACTATTTGCATTTGTTTGCAAGGTAGACTTGGGAGGATAGCAATTTTTTTATACGCTTTCATGTGCGGTATGCCACATTGTATGTGCCACGTTGAGCTCCCTTGCCTGCTTTAGCTGTTTATACCTAAATTGCCTCTCTGTGTCTGAATGATGATTCCATTTTATTTTTCAGTCACCCTTCAAGGAAATGTATAAAGAAGTGACTTCAGGCTATTGGCATGCAGTAGATGGCTTGGCTGGGTTTCTTAAGAGAGAAAGCAGAATAGAGAGAGGGACAGGGAACAGAGGCAGTAACCAGCTTCAGCTTGTCATTTCCTATTTATCTGTAGCCCACATAGCGCACAATTTGTTTCTAGCACACAGTGGCTGTGTGCATGAGAATTAATAAAAAGGAAGCAGAGATGCAATCGGGTATGGCGTGTAAGAACATGGGCTTCGGGATTCTGTGGACCTGTGAGTTGCTATTCTGCCTCTTCTTTGCTGTGTGACCTTAGGCTGGTCACTTTGCCTCTCTGTTCCTTTGTTTCATCATCTCTGAAATGATGACATATTGATATCTACTTCCAAGGGCTGTTATGAGGATGAAATAAGGTAACACGTGGCAAGTGTCTAGTACTAAATCATTAGCTAACTGTCATATCCATTATGATATCTTTCTACTACATCTCAGGCATTTGATAAAGTTCCCAGGGCAGAGCTATGGAATATGGGAACAATGAACATGAACTCTGGTGCTTTGGGGACATCAGTAGATATTTAAACCAGTTGGCGGGCCGGGCTCGGTGGCTCACGCCTGTCATCCCAACACTCTGGGAGGTCAAGAGCTGGGAGGATAGCTCAAGGTCAGGAGTTCGAAACCAGCCTGAGCAAGAGCGAGACCCCCGTCTCTGCTATAAAAATAGAAAGAAATTAATTGGACAACTAATATATATATATAGAAAAAATTAATTTGGCATGGTGGCGCATGCCTATAGTCCCAGCTACATGGGAGGCTGAGGCAGGAGGATTGCTTGAGCCCAGGAGTGTGAGGTTGCTGTGAGCGAGGCTGACGCCACGGCACTCACTCTAGCCTGGGCAACAAAGTGAGACTCTGTCTCAAGAAAAAAATAAAATAAAAATAAGCCAGTTGGCGATTAAAAGAAAAAAGACTTTGGCTAATATGAATAAAATCAACCTTTCTGCCCTTCCCTTCTCTTGCCTTGCCATGTTAGGGGTAAGAAGATAAACTCACCCTCTAGCTCTCTTCCCTGTATTGTTCATGCCTACTGAAGATTTTGTGTCTTCTTCAAGAATGCCCCGCCCCACCCATGGTAGTTAGTTTTATATGTCAACTTAGCTGGGCCACAGTACCCAGATATTTGGTCAAATACTCGTAGAGATGTTGCTGTGAAGTTATTATTATTATTTTTTTTTTTAGATGAGATTGACATTTAAGTCAGTAGACTTTGAGTAAAAGCAGGTTACCTTCCATAACATGGGTTGGCCTCACCCAAACAACTAATTGAAAGTCCTAGGAGAAAAGAGCTTGACCTCCCCCAAAACCTCAACTCTTCCCTGGGTCTCCAGTCTGCAGGCCTCCCCCGCAGATTTTGGACATGCCAGTCTCCACAATCATGAGTCCATTGCTTAGAATAAATCTCTCTCTCTATATATATACACATCCTATGGGTCTATTTCCCTGGAGACTAATAGTCCATCCCACCCCCAATTTTTTAAAGCCAGATCCCAAACTAAGTTTTTTATTTAAACAGAGCAAAGAGGAAGAAAGGGTGTGAGCATGGCTTGTATTTCCTCCTGTGCTCCCCAAAATAGGGCCTTATTCTGTACCTGGGCAACTGAATCTTTGCCTCCTCGCGTTCACAGCTGTGTGTGATGGTCAGTCATCCAAAGTGATAGATTCTCAAGGGAAGATGAAATTCAGCCCACTCTCCCTAAAAAGGAAATCTAGGAAGAATTTCAGCGATAAGGGATTTCCACGAGTGCAGAGATTTGCAGTCAATTAGTTTAACCAGAAAGTGTCATTCCTGGAGTGGACTGGTTAATCCACCCCTTAATACATCTTGGGAAATATTTATAAGGGACTTTGAGAGTGTTGAAAAGAAGTGCTGCTTTTGAAACCACAAGAGCTAAGTGACCAACACAAGTTTTTCGTTATGACCATGTTCGTACAATCTTCTAAAAACCTGGCCTGTTTCTTCCATTGCAGATTTGGCTAGTTAAGTTTACTAATATATCTCCTGTTTTTAAGACTAATTAAAAAAATGTTTTTTATACACCTGATTTCAACTACATTGGAATAGCTTGCATTCAAGGTGTGTAAAGTTGTTTATTTTCTTAAGAGGCAAAATTTGTGCTTAGGTAAGCTTGTTGAACGTTGACACATTTTAACAATCCAACACTCACTTATGTGGGTTTCACACAGTGTGGTTAGCACTTTCACTAACATATTTCCTAGCTGCTTAAAAAAATATGTATTTTTAATGTTTAATTTAGATTAAAATAGGATTCCTTTTACATCAAGGTAATGTAGCTTAATAGAAGATGATATTTGTTGGGGCGGGAAGAAATCTTGCTCGTCTTTTAATTTCTTATTGAGCTGTGTGCATGGCGTTTCTATTAAATACATTGATCAAAGTAATTATTTCATAGCAAACTGGGAAAAAGAAATTAATTAAAATTTTTATAAATATAAGTATAAAATAATTTTTTAAAAAAGAATAAAAAAATACATTGAAATTTACTTGGAGAAAAAAACACTCCCTTACAACCTGCATTTCTTTCCAGGAAGGTTACTGTAGTATTGCTGAATTTAGTGGGCCGTCACGACTACTCTTACTTATTATTGACTTTCATCAGTATTTTCTGAGTAAGCTCTCTTGGGGATGGGTCTCTAGATTTTCGATGCAAATAGGAAGGAGCAAATATCTGCTCGACTGGTAGCTGTGTGCAGAGAGGAAAAAAAAAAAACGCTGTACGTTTTAATCACAGAGGTGGCAGTAGTGAAAAACAAGAGCAGGAGGCAAGATCCCAGTTTGAAGAGAAGCAGCTCAGGGAATAGGAGCAGCTCAAGTGAATAGAGGTTCTTCTAGGAAATAATGCAAAGATCAGAAAGAAAGAGAATACGCACTTCTGACAGGTGCAGAGATATATGTTTGATGGGTTTCCCAACGTCCCTGGATTATTTGTTTTGGGATAACATGCTTTTTTTTTTTTTTAATGGATGCCTTGGAGCTAAATACAAAGCAAACTACATTTCCCATGCTCCTCTGTTCGGGGCAGCCACCCAGGCCCCCTTGGCAGGGAGCACTCATTTTCCTAGCACTTGGCTCCATGAACGAATGAGGTAGAACTGGCGAAGCCAAGAGAGATAATAAAAATCTTGTGCCGCTTTGAGGGATCATGGAGAGAAAAGTCTTTAGGTTTTCTGCGTCTCGAGTATTGAATATAAACAAGAAAAGAGAGTTCTAGCAGCCACTGCACTAGGCATAGCATGCTTGCTCTTGCCAGACTCTGCTTGGCTTGAAACCATCAGGAGGGCAAACAGACAACCCACAGAATGGGAGAGAATTTTTGCAAGCTACACATCTGATAAAGGGCTGATAACTAGAATCTGTTTAGAACTCGGGAAAATCAGCAAGAAAAAATCAAGCAACCCTATCAAAAAATGGGCGAAGGACATGAGCAGAAACTTCTGAAAAGAAGAAAGAAGAATGGCCAACAAACGTATGAAAAAATGCTCAACATCTCTAATCATCAGGGAAATGCAAATCAAAACCACAATGAGATATCACTTAACTCCAGTGAGAATGGCCTTTATCAAGAAGTCCCCAAACAAGAAATGCTGGCGTGGATGCAGAGAGAGAGGAACACTCCTACACTGCTGGTAGGATTGCAAACTAGTGCAACCTCTGTGGAAAGCAATACGGAGATACCTCAAAGTGATAAAAGTAGATCTACCATTTGATCCAGCAATTCCACTACTGGGCATCTACCCAAAAGATCAAAAGTCACTTTATGAAAAAGACACCTGCACTCGAATGTTTATAGCAGCACAATTCACAATCGAAAAGCTGTGGAAACAACCCAAGTGCCCATCAATTCATGAGTAGATTAATAAAATGTGGTCTATGTACACCATGGAGTACTATTCAGCTCTAAGAAACAACAGTGATCTAGCACCTCTTGTATTTTCCTGGCTAGAGCTGGAGCCCATTCTACTAAGTGAAGTGTCCCAAGAATGGAAAAGCCAGAACCACATGGACTCACCAGCAAATTGGTATTAATGGATCAACACCTAAGTGGACATATAGGAATAACATCTATCGGGTGTCTGGCGGGTGGGAGGGGGAAGAGGGGACGGGTATATACAAACACAACGAGTTAGATGTGCAACGTTTGGGGATGGGCACGCTTGAAGCTCTGACTTGAGGGGGGAGGGGGGCATGGGCAATATACGTAACCTTAACACTTGTACCCCCATAATACGCTAAAATAAAAAATAAATAAAAAAAAACGAGGTTGCATTGGAGAAACACATTAATTAAAATACACACATCGACTCTTTTTTTGCTTCGCGTATTTGTTTTCCTCTCTTAACAAGAAAGTAAAGAGTTTGATTTTTTTGGCTAAAGGGAAAAACTGCGTCTGCGGCCCAGTGGGTTTGGTTATAGCTCATTCATTCGTGGTCTGCTTTGCAAAAACACTGTCGTGGTCGCTTTCCTTTGTCATGAGGACTCCGTGTTAGGGAAAAGCGTCGTGATGTTGGGAATGGGAAATGAAGAGAGTCCGTGGCAAGTTGAGACTTTCTGTCCTTGTCACATCTAAAGAAGTAGGACTTCTTTCCTCATTGTTTCTCCCTAATTCTTTCTTCTGTTAAATTCTAAAACTCGAGTTCCTAGCCCTACTCTTGGATTGAGGTGATACGACGTAGAGCGTAAGTAAGACTTCCACCTTGTTCAAATCAAACAATCGTAGTTTTCAGTGTTGGAGGAGGAGAAACTTTTTCCTCTGTCCCCTCTCCCATGGCCATTACCTAGGGGAGGGGGCCCATGCATTAAACGGACGGAAGGAAAAAGAGTTTATTCCTACGTGTGCAGGAGCTTGCAAAGGAAGGAGCTGAATAAATGATAAATGGTTAGAGTTAAGGACTTAAACACTTAGTAGAGAAAAGAGGGGGAGACAAGGCCGCCATGGGAGGACTAAATGGGGTTCTTTAGGAAAGACGAATGGGTTTCCAGAAGAAGAAAGCGGAGATAAGAAAGTTCGTGGCAATGCTTGCCTACGCTGTGGTCTTTCCATTCTCTTGACGGCCATAAACTTCCCCTGGAGAGGAAGTTTATCATAGGTTTACTCTTGGTCTCCTTCCTGGGAATAAAAGCTGCCCTGAAGAGGGAATTTATGGCAGTCTCGTTTCCCAGAAGTTTCTGCTCTAAGTCGGATAAGGGAAGCTCCAAGGCGGCTTCTTTCTGCATCTGTTTACTCCCAAATGTCTTTAATGTAAAATAATCTTCAGGCCAGGCCTCGGTGACTCACGCCTGTCATCCCAGCACTCTGGGAGGCCCAGCTGGGAGGATCGCTCAAGGTCAGGAGTTCGAGACCAGCCTGAGCAAGAGCGAGACCCCGTCTCTACTAAAAATAGAAACATATTAATGGGCCAACTAAAAAAATACATAGAAAAAAATTAGCTGGGCGTGGTGGCGCGTGCCTGTAGTCCCAGCTACTTGGGAGGCTGAGGCAGGAGGATGGCTTGAGTCAGGAGTTGGAGGTTGCTGTGAGCGAGGCTGATGCCATGGCACTCTAGCCTGGGCAACAGAGTGAGACTCCATCTCAAAATAAATAAAGAAATAAATAAAATAATCTTCATACCAACTCTGGGGTTCTAAGTGGGTCCTCACACCATCCTTAAGCGTATGACTCATTATTTTTTAAAATAGTTCATTAAAACACCACGTATCTTTTTTTCTTTTTTCTTTTTTTTTCTTTTTAGAGACAGGGTCTCACTCTGTCGCCCAGACTGGAGTGCCGTGGTAGGATTGTAGCTCGGTGGCTCAAGCCGTCCTCCCGCCTCAGCCTCCCAAAGTGCTGGGGTTACAGGCAGGAGGCATTGCAGCAGCCCAAACTCTGCATATCTTGATACTGAGTTTTGTCACCTCCTTAAATTTTGCTCCTGAGGCACGTGTCTTGCTTACCTCACCCTCATCCTGCTATTTCCTGGCTTGTCAACTGCCTTTGAGAAGAAAGCTCCATAACTGACTACTGACCTCTTTGGTTGAGAATTCCCCTAGAAGGAGTTAATTCCTGACTCTTCTCAATAATGCCAGGTGCTTCTTGGAGTCAGGACTAGGGTGAGGTGAGCGAGTGCCAAAAAACTCAAGTCATCAAGATAAATAATATTTTCATGCAATACTTTAGAAACTCAAAATTAATGCAAAAAAAATTTAGGCTAAACAAAATGTCAACATTTTAGCCGAAGACAGAATGCAACCCTCTTCTTGCAGGGCTCCACCTCATTCACCTCACCCTCCTGCTGGGCCTTGATTGCAATTAAACTTTCTTCTTTTTCTTTCTTTTTTTTTAGAGATAGAGTGGGTAGAGTGCAATGGTGTGATTACAGATCACTGCAACTTTGAACTCCTGGGCTCAGGCAATCCTGCCATCTTATCCTCCTAAATATCTGGGACTACAGGCACCCTCCCAAGCCTGGCTAATTTTTCTTTCTTTTTTTTTTTTTTTTTTTTTGTAGAAATGAGGTCTTACTATATTGCCCAGGCATGTTTCGAACTCCTGGCCTCAAGCCATCCCCCTGCATGGCCTCCCAGAGTACTGGGATTACAGATGTGAACCACCACACCTGGCCCCGGTTAAACTTTATTTATAAAAACAGGATGCTGTAGATTATCAATTTGATTAAAAAAAAAAAAGTATTGCATGAAAATATTTTTTATCTCGACTTCTGAGTTTTTGGTGCCCTCATAAGTTTTGTTCCTGGGGCAAGTGCCTCACTTGTCACTCTCTAGTCCTGGCCCTGGTCCTAGTATTATCTCCATCTTCTCCATGGTATTATCTTCTCCTAGTATTATCTTCTCCTAGTATTATCTTCTCCATAGTATTATCTTCTCCTAGTATTATCTTCTCCTAGTATTATCTTCTCCATAGTATTATCTTCTCCTAGTATTATCTTCTCCTAGTATTATCTTCTCCATAGTATTATCTTCTCCTAGGGCTCTGAGACACCTGCAACCAGGTGAAGCACTTTGCCAATCGGAGATGAAGACTTTCTGTTACTTAAAACTGGAGCTAAGAGTCCACTTGCTCAAGGCCTCTTGGGAGTGGCTGCGGGTTATGGTCCTCAAATTTGGCTCACAGTAAATCTCTTTAAAATTAAATAACAAAAACTGGGGCTATCTTAATGGACACCCTAATTCCATTCTCTCTCTCTTTTTTTTTTTTTTTTTTGAGACAGAGTCTCACTTTGTTACCCAGGAGCCTAGCTCACAGCAACTCAAACCTGGGCTCAAGCGATCCTCCTGCCTCAGCCTCCCAAGTAGCTGGGACTAAGTATTGTCTCCATCTTCTCCAGTCAGGGCTCTGTAGAGACACAAAGCCAATAGGATATAGGTATGTAGGCAGGCAGGTAGGTGGGTATATGAGAGGGGATTTACTAGGAGAGTTGGCTCACGTGGTTATGGAGGCTGAGAAGGCTCACAATACGCTGCCTGAAAACTGGAGAACCAGGGAGCTGTTAGTAGTGGCTCAGTCCAAGCCCAAAGGCCTCAGAACCCAGGGGAGCTGATGGTGTCGCTCCCAGTCCAAGGCTGGAAGGCCTGGGAACCTGGGGGGCCACTGGTGCTACTTCAGAGGCCAAAGATCAAAGAGATGTGAAGTTCTGAAGCCTAAGGGCAGGAGAAGAAGGGTGTCCCAGCTCCAGAGACAGAAAGAGCAAATTCACCTCTCCTTTGCCTTTTTGCTCTATAATATAGGCCCTCAATGGATTGGATGGTAGCTGCCCACATCGGGGGAAGGCTGATCTTACTCACTCAGTCCTCTGATTCCAACGCCAATCTCTTCTGGACACACCTTGCAGACATGCCCAGAAATAATGCATTGCCAGCTATTTGGGTATCTCTTAATCCAGCCAAGTTGACACCTGAAATCAACCCTCGTGCTGTAGAAGCGATATGCAGACCCCCACCTCTGCCTGCTCTCCTAAGCGTTCACCTAGTTTGGGTAAATTTGTGAGTCCTAGGTAGACAGCTTTGCAGGAAAAGGTACAGCAGAGTTAGAATTGTATAGACAGTTCTAACCCCCCTGGCAACTTTTCACACTACATGTAAGATGCCGCGAAGTGAAAACTTGCCAATTATGAGAAGGTCTATTGAGATGCTGCAGCTGCGTGTGTTTACTTCATACCTGTAGAGTCAAACCTGGGAGTGTGTGTGTGCACTGCAAAGAGAAAAGCTGGACATTTCATCATTTTTCAGTATCTGGTAATTGCACATGTATGCACTTGATTTTCCCATTAGCTAAATGGAGTTGCCAAAAAGAACTAAGGAATATCCAATGGTTTGAGCTCTGTCACTTGTTGAAGGAGGGACCGGACACGGAATCACTTCTTTTAATACGGAGACAAAGACGAGTGGCTTTGCAATTTAATGAAAGGCTGCAGATTGGAAAGCTTGCTACCGCAGCCCC